>PVKY010011335.1:0-12100 GCA_004027775.1 Bradypus variegatus
TGCTGTTGTGCTTTTGTTAGAGCACCTTGTGCTAACTGGGATGGCCTTGCTGGTTAATTCCACCTTCTCCAGGAAAAGCATCCCCAGGTAATTTCTACAATGTCCAAGTTTCTAAGGAAACTGGAAAGTCAACTAGGGCTCGGCCTCCGACCAGCATGTGGTGCCTAAGGCTGAGCGAGGCCACTTGTCTCGCATACGGAGAACATCAATGGTGCACTGTGGCTGAACCTCCAACCCGGTGCACGTCAGTTCAAGAGACGTCCTCCAGGTGCATCAAAGGGCTTAAAAGGGCACCACCCTCACCAGGTGATTCTCTCCATCAGAGTCGTATTCAAGACTAATCCTCAAATGCACCATTACTTATGAATCTGAGGGGCTGCAAGTGCAACAACTGCCTCGCAGCTGACATTGCAATGCCAAAGCGCATCCATCTCTTAAAACCTGAGACGTAATTCAAGTAGTTCTGCACATCTGAACGAAATGCTGGTCGCACCTTCTTTAACTCTCTGAGGAATTATAGTATTTCTACACTTTGTTAGCTAGTTTAAATTTTTTAAAAAAGGGACGCAATCCCCAAATAAGGCATTTCCCTGCATGGTAACCATGGTGATGAGACACTAGTACCTACACAACCTTCTAGGTCAGCAAAGAAGAGACGTGGCCCAAGCAGCAGTGTGGACTTTGGTGCAAAGAATTTGGCACTTATTTACAGCATTGCCAAAGCATTTCAGACTGTCACTTGAATATATTTCACACTGTATCCAAACTTTTAAATATCCACAAGAAGAGTTCATTTTTATAGGCAATAAACATTAAATCTAAAGGACTGGAACATAAAAAGTGTTTTAATACCGAGTAAATCACCTTCCCCTAGACAGACTAAATCTCCGAAGGCTTTAAGGACTGTAATATAAATTTTTATGGCAAATTATCTACATAGGAATTATCTGCATGAGATGCACTTTCACTTCTCCTTCTCATTTACATAGTGCTGACATCTTTTCAATCACAGGAGCCAATCCAACTTGGGAAAGCAAACATATAGGAGAAATGGAAGAGCCCAAGCTGGAGGGAGAGCCCCCCTTTCCTCCTGCCCAGGGTCTCCACTGCCAACTAGGTCTGTCCATATTTCTGCATAAGAGACCCTGGCAAAGCCATGCCCTGAACTGGTGAAAGGACAAATGGCACATGGTAGGGGGCCATCAGCCCCCCCCCAACTGTATTCCACAGCTGGAAGGGGGTTCTAGGCATTTGGCCCCAAGAACTTTCAGTTTACAAGACAAATGTTTTACGCATTGTTTTGATTTTCAGGTTAAAACTTAAAATACAGGAGACTGAGCATTTTTATTCCCTCTTAAGAATTATTTTTTAGTAACAGAACAAGAAAAACTAGCCAAACATGCCTGCTTTCAGGCCTGCTATTACTCTTAGCCAGCTGTCTGAAGAAGGAAAAAGAGAAAGTGTTTCTGGAAATGTTCTCCCTCTTGGCTTTATTCATATAATAAATATTAAAGTTAATTTTCTTGTGCCTTATATTTATCTAGGGTAGTTTTAGGGCTTTTAATGGTCTAAAAATTTAAATACAGCTCTCCCTTATTTTCTTGCAGGGTCTAATTAAACACAAAGAGGTCTAACATCACAAAGTTCTGCACAAAAATTGGGAAAAAAAAGTATTTTGGCAAGACGGCACCAATTTTAACTGATTCTGGCTTGGATATATAAGCATTAACAACAGACTGGTGGGAAGGAAAAAGACGTTTTAACAACATTTTTCATTAAACAGTAACATTCCTGTGAAGTAAAAAATCTATATAGAGCTTTAGGATGCGCATAACATAGTAAAGACAAGTCCATTTCTTCCGGCTCATTACAAAATTTTCTTGTTGAAGTGGCATTTTCTGTGCTGGCCGTCTAAATGAGGGTAATTTGAAGCCTACAATAAGTGTTTTTTAAAAACTGAACAACCAGAAGACACTGCAGGATACAATGCCAGAAACACTCTGTTTTGCAAATGGAGGAGGTAACATTTTCTCTCCAGATTAAAAGACACTTGATGCCAACTTACAGCAGCTTGTGTAACCTTATTTAAAACGTGCTAACGCATTACGCCACTTCACCAAATGGAAGAAAGGGAGAAACACTAAACCAAGACTGAAAGAAAGAATCTGACCAAGAAATGACTTTGAGGTGCAGTTTCCTTCACAGGTCCAAGGGTCCCAAGCTCGCCACCAGTCACCTCGCGGTGGGAAGAGAGGTGCAGAACACGGGAAACTGCACTGGAAAGCCAAAAGGAAAGATGCTGCTGAGATCTGATTTATTCAGCAAGCAGTCACTGAGCCCCACCTCGGACGAGTCCATTTGTAGAGACAAAAGGCTAAACTGAGCACTGCCCCTACCCACAGGGGCTTCCAATCCAACAGGGTATAGGGGAAACAAAATACAGCCACTCAGATAACTGACAGCAGAAGCCACTCCAAGGCCTGAAAGCAATTCAATTTTATGTTTATCGACACCGTGCAATGGAGGGGATGGTGAAAAAAATCAGCAGACATTCTCAATACAGAAATTCAAAATCTGCACCAACTGGTTTAAAAAAAGTCAGCTTCTTTGAACTTGGGAGGGAAATAAAAAAGAAAGAAGGACTACTGCCCCCAAATTAATATCTGAACCCTACGACCCACATCTGGAATCCGAATGCCCTGTCCTCTCGCCCCAGCTGTGGCAGGCACATGGCACGTGGCAGGCTGGCTTGGGTTATCAGCAGGTCTTCTCAGCCCTACTAAGCGCAGCTCCTGGAAGTCGGGGGCTGCCTTGCTCCTCTGAGGTCACATACCCGGTCTCAGGCTGGGGAGCACATTCCAAACAGCCAGCCTCCCTGGCCTGGAGCTCCAAATGAAATGAGTTCAAAAAGTGCTTTGGGTGTCTGCATCCAACAGGAAAACATGTGAGGCCAGAATTAGAGGACCCATCGTGGTTCTAAAAGATGCTTTCCTAGGTAAGTGTTCAAAGCTCGATACAAAAACATATTCCCAAAAGAAACAAATAAACATTCTGCTAAATGTTCTAACACTAAATAAGAATGAAGATATCCCACTTAAGTGACAAAAGAAGAGTTAAAAATAAGAAGCAAGCAACAGCCGAAACAATGTCAAACCACACTTCAGAAATAAAAAAGATCTCATGCTCACACGGAAAGTGAGAAGTGGTGGGTGGCGAGAGCCACGGCCACGAGAAGGTTCAAGGTTAACCATCTGACTCATTAAGTAAATAATGATTATGGGGATAAGTGATAGTTAGAATAAATACAATTCAGGAAATGGGAAGGCAGATTGGTGTTCTAGCTGTGAGCCAAAATACAAAAGGAGAATCGAGCTCCTTTTCCAACCAACCTTTATGTGGTTTGTAAAAGAGACTCATCATTTTGTCCCCTGCTGACCCACACATAGGGAGCATGTTGTGCTCTGGGACATGCTCTCCAGCCAGTTCCAACCTGAGGCAGGAGGAAGAGGAGGAGAGCCGGAGCCTTTGGGACAGGCCAGCGAGCCACCCTTTCTGCTGGTCCACTCTGACCCGAGGCTCTGATGTCCCCATTCACTTGCCTGGGATGTCGGTCCCTCTGGAAGGGCACCCTGCCTCTCTCTGACCCTTCTGCCCCACTGCAACAGGTTGGGGTCACTGCTACAAGGAGACAGGCTCCCAAGTACCCCCGGCTCCTGGGACCTCCACACACCACCAGCTGCAGGGCTCTTCGGGTCGGCTGCCGAGCACCCGCTGTCCCACCATCAGGCCTCTGGTGCTAACATCTGCTGGTCTGGGAGTGAGGGGTGGGGGATCTTCCCAGCACTCTCCTCTTCCAGCCTGGCCATGCCACTGGCTTTCCCTCTCCCCAGATCCTCGGGGGTACCCCACCAGGTATCCCGTATGCCAGCAGGTAGAGTCCTACTTTTAGGGCTGGGCATCTCTGCTACTGAGACCCCTGGGACCACGTCCAAGCAGTAGTGGAAAAGTCCAGGTTTCCAGGAAACAGAAGCATCTCTAATCGGTGGGACTGAAGGAGTTTCAGAACCCTATGCCACCAGCGGAAATACTATTTGCAACTGCAGAGTTCCTTCTTCTAAGCAAGGCATTTCCTGCACACTTCACATGCGCTGCATGGTTTGCTCGTTGAAGCCTGTTTTATGAATCCTTTTCAGCCTGAAGTAAATAAAAAACCAAAGGGGGCAGGGGGATCCAGACTAAGGTGCACCTAGAGACAAAGCTGTGCTGCAGAGGAAAAGGGCCTGGACTTGAGCAAGGGGGTGGTTCTTCCAGAAACTACCAAAGATCCTCAGGGGAAACAGTTTTTCTCTCTCTCAGCATCAATTTTCTGACCCGCAAAATAGGGATGATATGAACTTTATAGGGTTTTTGTGAAAACTGACTACATTCAGCAAACTTTAATGACCATGCACTCTGTGCCAGCTTCTGGAGAGAAAGGAAAGAATGTGCCTCATTCATTCATTCATTCATTCATTCATTCGCAAATGCCTAAGACGCCATGAATTGGTTTGGGCACTCAAGTTACCAGTGAGCAAGATATTCAAGCTGACAATACAGACAGGGAGAAAGACAATAACCAAAAAGGTTAAGTAAATTTATTTATAACGAAATATGAGCATATAAATATGCTCATATTTAGAAACTTAATATGATTTGCAATTTATAAATATGTGTAAAGTTATTGACCTAATTTATTATCTAATGGCATTAAATGAGAAAAAGCACAGTGTGAGGCACAAGGAAGTCACTCTTGAAATGTTTATTGAAGTTACCCTCAGTGAACTTTATCCTGGAAATCCCTAAAAATTCAGCTTTAAATAAACCCCACGATGTTTCCTGGAGTGCGCGTCTGAAGTTCCCCACGATTGCCAAATTGCACAACAACCAAAAGAGATCTAAGAAATTAACCTTCTCAGTAAAATAAAGGTCACTTTCATTACAGATGGGGTTGTAGGATTTGGGTTTTTCAATCCATGGGTACTAAGAGCAAGATGGGTCTTCGGAGAAGCAGCAGCCCCAGAGAAGGGAAACTATTTTCCTGATTTGCACCACAAAGCAGCTGTGGTGTCCTGCCCTCCACAGGCAGTGGGCTCAGACAAAGGGTCCGAGGCTGATTCCACCCTCCTTGTGAACTTAATTTAGAGAGAGGAGGAAGACAGAGGAGTAGTTACAACACGAGTAAGATTTCGCCCATGTCAGGTTTCCGACCCCCTGCCCCACATACCCACAGGCACCACACCAGGGTGCCAAGCAAGCCCACCACGGCCTCCACCACTTCCAGACGACCAAATCCACCCCCAGAACCCTTCTTGGGAAGAGGGGAGGGAACGGCCCCAAGACCGCAGCTGCCCTCGACGCACCTTCCCACCAGCACATCCCCTTTCCAGAGCTCCACCAAGGATGTGTCCACCGGCTCCAACCACAATGCCCAACAGCATTCGCCATTAACCTACATCTACGCACCCACACGTCCTCTTTCTCAACAACACTTGTCCTTTGCACAGCTGCTCTCCTTGGCCTCTTGTGCTGGGGGAGAAAACTGGGCTGTGATGTGTCGGAGCTCTGAGGATACCTTCGCCCTTCAAACATCAACCCCATGCCCACCAGAAAACGTGGTGGGCTCTCAAGCTGCCCCCAAAACACAACAGAGCAAATGGGATCCAGGGCCAGTGAGAGGAAAGGGGAGCAGGGGTGGGCGGGGCAGGGCCCCCTCAAGAGTGTTGGCAATTTCCCCCACATTCCCCTACATCCCCCAGGACACAATTCAACTTCAGCTGCATCAGTGTGGGGACTTAAAGCAGGGTCTCCAGCCACCCACCCCACACACAGGTCCTGCAGGTACTGGCCACTCTCGGGGGGCAGGGGGCCAGTTTGACTTCTTCTCCCCCATGACCGAGTGAAGGTGGAAGCCAAGTCAGGAAGAAGGGCCAGGTGACCCCTTCCTGCACCACCGTTTAGGGAGGAGCCAACTTACCAAAGGTAAGTACCCAGCACTGTGCCTGAACTGTGCAGACATTCAGGTCTATCTGGAGACCAAGAGAGGCCTTGGAAACTCTGCATGGTCACTCCCAAAGCACAGCCCACCGAGGCATGAGAAGCCTGCAGCAGCCTACGTCGGTTCCAACTCCAGGGAGGTGCTGAGCCCCAGGCCTCGCTTTCCAATTCTGTAAAATGAGATAACAGCAACCTGCCCCCCGAGCTTGTGAGGACTGACTGAGTTGGTACCTACGAAGCCCTTACAACGGTCCCTGGCACAGAGTAACGAGTCCGCAAGCGGAAGCCATTATTATTATCCCTGTAAGCCACTTCGCAAGGCTCGTGGAGTCATGAGCTAGGAGGGGGCAATGCCTCCTCGGGGAGCTGGGGGTGGGGGTGGGAGCTGAGCTGACCTCTGAGGGCAAAGGGACTGGGGCCAGGGCCAGGCTCCCGGGTGTGGAGGTCTCCGGAGCAAGTTCAGTCTTCTCTTCTCTCCTCCCTCATCTCCCTCTGACCCTCCCTCTCTGACAGCTTCAACCAGGCCTCAGAGATCCGCATTTCTGTTTCTAGCCCCGTGGATCCACAGAGTTTTAGGGCCTCAGCCCAAGGCCTCCCCAGACTCACTACTAGACGGTGACACTGCCAACACAAATTCATCTTGGCCGACAAATTAGAGTGGGATTATTTTGGCACATGCCTTGCTTCCCCTCCTGCTTGGAGATTCTCGGGGTGTGGGAGCGGGGAGCCTGGGCCACGTTCAGCCAGGGCACCCCCACACCCTGGCGCTATCAAAACACTCCTCAGTGAACGGAAAAATTTCTCCCAGCCTCCATCCAAAGGGAGTGGACCTCAAAATGCTGACCACATAAAAGGCTTGCGTGTAAAAATAAACGGTTGACAAATATTTCCACTGCACGCAAATCGCAGAAATAGGTGCTGCAGAGCACCCACGGAGAAGAGGTGCGAAGTGAGAGCTGGAAGAGCCTACAAGCCAACGAAGAAATGAGGAGGCGACTGGAGGGAACCCAGGGCCTCGAGGCAGGAGGGCAGGGCCCAGCCACGGGCCAGCACAAGGCCACTGACACACTACAGCACCAGGGATCCCGGAGGCCGGGGGAAAACGGCCTCCGATCACCAAAGGTCTCATTAACACAAACCCCTGCTCATCCAACATTTATTGAATCACTGCGTAAACATCCACTGAAGTGCCCAATCAAGTGTTAACACTTCTACGCTGTAGTCGATGTTCTATAACGCAAGGGACTTTGCAGAGTGGGGAAAAAAGCACATTGAACGGAATTCACTGTGATCCATGACATGGACAATCACGTGCATTTTTGTCTCCAAGTCCGCCTACTAGCGATTCTCCTCCGCTGGAGAAGCCTGGTTCCCCAGGCACTCTGCCTGCCCAGGGCGCTGGGTGGGTGGGTGGGAGAGGCACGGCTGGTGACGGTCAGTGTGGGGATACCACGTGCGGACTTAAACAACTACCTTCCCAAATCAGCACCCAGGCTTTGGAATGAGGACCCCACCAGCACTGCCTTCCCCAGCCACTCTGAAACTAGTACTGCAGCAACCACTCCAGGGAAACGCACGTATCTAACAACGGAGAGGAGCAAGGAGTTCTAGAATCAGATATTTCTGGGAATCCATCAGGAGAACTCTACACTAGCTCCAGATAAGGCAGACTGTAAAACCCACAGCCCTGCACTCCGCTCCCCCATGTTTCTGAACAGCAGTGGCATGCTGGTGGGCTCCATGACGTTAGCTAATAAAAGGCAAATGAGAAACAGAACTAGCTCTAGGGACTAAGGCCAACTTTTGTTGGTGTGTACATATTCTAAAAATCCCAGGCAAGTCAACAATGTCTACATTATGCTAGTTTCATCCCAATATAATATCAGTAGTTTCTATTGTAAACAGAAATTACTGGTGGGATTCTGATTAAAATGATGGCATCATTCTGCATTCAGATTCCAGGACAGACTCTCCCTGTAACAGAAATAACTTGATTTAAAAAGATAATAAGAGTTGGGATGACGAGCACCCCCTCTACGTATGAACAACTTAGAGAAGCAGGAAGAAGAGTCAATGAACCACCACCCCCGTCACAGCCTCAAATCCAAAGGCTGAGCCAACGCTGCTTGAGGTTTGCAATTAGTCACCGGTCTGGATTCTCCTGATGCTTGTTTCCAGTGACCCAGGGCTATGCAGAGATGAACTAACCCAGGTGACGTGCCACCACCCCAAGGTGCTGCCACTCAGCAGACACAGGACCAGTGGGGCCGGGCTGAGGTGTGCACAGCTTGTGTCCATTGGTCTCAAAGCACAAGGGCAACCTGGGGCGGGAGGGGGGGAGCCAGGGGCCTGTGCCCCCACTGCTGGTGGGCAAGCCCGGGAGGTCGGCGGGTCAGCAGGAAAGCAGCAGCTCACCCCACGCCCACAGAGAACCCAGCTTAGCATGGGGAGCCAGGTGGGTGGTTGGCTGCGAGACCCTGCTGGGCAAGGGGCCCTGTGAGGGGCCCTGGGTTTCCAAGTAAAAAGCTGACGTGAGATGCCACCCAACATGGGTTCCATGTGGGAGACCAAAAGAAACACCTGGCTTCCTTTCCATGGGCGTTTGCATGTCTGACTTCCTTCAGGATGCTTTTCATTTCCACAATTAAGTCGTGTTGACCATGTTTGATACTCATCACAAATTTTCATTTTATTTTAATTTTAGGAAAAGAGGTCTTTGAAAAGAGGCTGTTTCGCTCATGAGGGTGAACCCAGAGGTCTGTTGGTGGGTGGCTCACAGGACTCCCTTTGAATGGTCACCCCCCCACTCCAGCAAGAGCACCCCAATTTCACGAGGCGGTGGACGCCTTCATTTACTGTGCTATCCTTGTTCGTCTACCAGCCTTAGCAGCCTCTTTCTACCAGGAAACAAGCAACTTTTAACCAGTTACTGTGCCCCCTTGTGTGCGATCCCGCGCAGTTTGGATATTCTCCCCCAGCTCCCACACCCCTCTGAGGCCATGACAATGACACTGACCGGCTCCTATCAGGTGCCAGGTGTGCTGCGCAGCTTCTCAGCCGGCGTTCCTTCCAACAACCCTCACGAGGACCCCAGGAGGTGGGTACCCTAACGCCGCCATTTTTCAGAGAAGGAAAAAGGCTCAGAGATATCAAGAAACGTGCCCTGGGCGGCACAGCCAGTGGGCGGTGGAGCTGCAAGGAGATTCCAGGGCTGCCCAAATGCAGAGCTACCGTTCTCCACCTCAGTTTCTGCTTCAGGAAGGGCAGGCTCAGGGCGCCACTGGAAATGCTGGGCTGGACTCGGCGAGCCTTGTTGCCCCCAGGTAAGGGCAGGTGCTGTCCCTCTCCCTCCCTGGTGTAGGCTGTCTCAGCCCCTAACACAGGGCAGGTGGGAAAGTACAGGGTAAACAGCCTCTTCTCCAACAAGCACGCGGCCTGGCACGTGAACCCCAGGATCTGATTCAGACTACGAATCCATCTTCGGTACAACAAACTGACTCGGCCCGTCAGTAAACTCGCAGTGACAAACCGCTATCAGAACTCCACACCCGTCCTCACAGCCCTCCACCCTCAAGGAGGTTTCTGCGTGCCCAAGCAACGTGGGGCTATCGGTTCCCTTTTCTTTGCAGGAGAAATACCCGACCACCCAATTCTGCAGCCTAACAGGTTCCATCGAATCACCGGAAAGGCAGAAGAAATTCCTGACAAATCCGTGGAGTCAGAAAATCAATTCCCAAATGCCATGTAATTCACTGACAAGCCCACCAGGGCATTCGGATTGAATGGGAACGGATTTCTTTTTATTATTATTATTTTTTAAGGACAAAGATAAGAGCAAGAAACATATTTACATCTTGTCTGCAGATCTGAGCACTCAGAGCGGGAGGGAGGAGAACGGCATCACAAACAACTCAGGCCTGCCAGCAATGGAAGTTAATGGGAAGGTAAAGAGTTTCTTTTGATGCTGGAAAGGCTCCAGTAAAAACTGGTCTGTACATGGGAACACGGTGTCAGACTAAGAGAGAATCAGCTTGTCTGACTAGTGGTTTTCTTGACAACATTCATCTTCTCTTGGCCTGATACAGGGCAATTAGTGCTTGTCAGCTGAATCATGTGTTATTAAGATCAGTCAGGCATTTTTTAATTACGGTTAGCGAGACAGACAGTAATGAGATCTCCAGCAACTTCAACTTTCCACTTCCTTTACAGATAAATCTTAAGCTGTCTTTTTTTTTCTACTGATGTTTCAAAAGAATTGTTTACTCCTGCAGGTAGATACATGTACCTCAGCCCCGGCTTCCCTCACCTCCACCCAAAATGACAACTGCTGGGGGCCTCCCCTAAATTGATCAGACAAAAGCCATCTTTCTTAAACATCTGCTTCCTCTAGTCTGAAATGGGTCAGGCGATTTGTGTTTAAAAAAAAAAAAAAAAGCTCTTAATAGAGATCCAGTTCTGGAAGCTCTCCCCTTCCTAGCCCCTCTCTCCTCGGTCCCAAACCCGCCCTCCTCTCTATCATTAACTCTTCAGAATCATGTGACAACACACAAAAAAATCAAGAAGAATAAAAATGATTTAGTCTGCTTTCACAGTCTATATTTCATTCTATTTGCTTTTAAATTAACAATTCTCCAAAAGGTTAAAGTACCATATCGGGTTCACTTTGAATCATAATTTTTGTCTTGTTAAATGCTCCCCTTACATTGATATTTCATTGAGGGAATAATTTCCTTTCCTGGGAGATTTCAAATGTTTACGGTCCCAGTCCTTTCTGCAGCCAGGAGCCAACGTGATTTCCGAGCTATTCTGGTACACCATCTGCTTCTTTACGAGGCCGGTGAGAGGGGACGGGGGGATGTGATAACAGAGGAAAGGCCCCCAAAGCCCATTCTGGCCAGGAGAAAACACGCCCTCCTCCAAACTCGCTGTGAGCCCACGCTCCTCTGACGGCCATTTCTAAAGAAGCTTCAGTGAAGAGTCAGCATGCCGGAAGAAAATCTTCTGAAGGGCAAGTTCTCCAAACACCTATTACCCATTCCTACTACATTTAAGAAAGCCATTTTTTCTTTAATCTTTTTCTTAAGCTGGTTCAAAATGTGGAGCACCTTTTGTAATGCATTTGGCATACTCTTGCTTTTTTGAGTTTCATGTGTCTTTGGGTGATTTTTAAAGCATGTCTTTTCCTGTAGGTTTTTATACCTTTTTGAGATCCAAAAACACATCTTTTCCTCCCCCAGTAGTAGTCACCTGTCCCTTCCATGGCCCCAGTCCTGTTTGTCACCACCCAAGGTCCACGAGTTGGGAGGTAGGGAAAGAGGTCAGGGTGTGACCTCAGCCCCCTACACACACACCCCCCAGCGCGGAAGCAGGCACGCCAGGGCTCAGCGGGGGGCCACAGCATCCCCCACTGGCCCCTTCCCCGAGCTGCCACGCTGCTCCAGGCAGGAGCTGAGCCTGCGCGGATCTGGAACCCCACCAAGGCCCTTGGCAGGCGGCACGCGGAGCATCTAGGGAACCCGCGTGCATCTCCCAAGGAGGCGAGGCCAAGGAGGGAACCCGACCAGGCCAGATCAGAGAAGGAATCAAACAACCCTCACAGCGTGCCCGCTGAGGGGCGTTGGCAAGCAGGGCTCCCGAGGGGCAGCAGCCAGCTCCCCGCCCCCACCCCGAGACTGCTGGGGACCTCCGGGTCATCCCACGACCGGCCCCAGCTGCTGAGAGGAGCTGAGCACCCTGGAGAAGGAGACTTTGAAACACCAGTGTTCAGGATGCACTGATCTAGAAGAATCAAGTAAAGCATTACATTTTTTAAAGGGCTGGAAACTAGAAACAAAGTAGGGAGAAGAGGGAGGGAGCTGCTCTACTTTCGAACAAAGTGTTTTTGAGACTAGAATGTTCTCACACAGGGTAGGTCTGACTGACTCACTTGTAGGCTCCAGGGTTCGGAAGGGCAAATGGGGGTGGGGGGCCAGGTCACCCCAAGCCAACGAGCAGCTGATCTGCAGTCTCACTGCCCGCAGCAGGCGCCCGGGGCCTCCCGGGCTGGCTCCAGGCACAGGCCAGCCCC
>PVKY010011336.1:0-11831 GCA_004027775.1 Bradypus variegatus
GTCCTCACAGCAATTGTTAGGCCAGTGCTTGCTTGACCAGACAGCTGGGTACTATCACTTGGCCAAGTTGACACATGAACCTAGCCATCACAATGGGCGTGAGTTCCTGTTGGGGATGTTGAAAATTTTCTGGAAACTGATATTGGTGAATGTTATACAACATTGTCAGTGTCCCAGAATTGTTCACTTAAAAAATGTTTAAAATGCTGTGTGGTCCTCAGCAATGCTCTTTCCTCACTTCTGGACATAAGACGTTGTAAGTTCAGGACGTCTAAGGTTTCATTCCTGCTGATGGGATCTGGAGGCCGTTAGACCCGGTGACTGGCCTTGGCCTCCCTTTCCTTAAACACCTGCCATCCTAAGAAATAAAATCTTAATAGTAGACAATCAAAACAGACATCTTCAAAGGGGCTGTCCCCCAGAAAAGAGCCAAGGAGGACGATGCAGCTTAGGCTTCCGTTCAGAACATTTCCTTGCTGCTTCCAGATCCGCCCTGGGAGCCCCAGTTTGCAATCCCAGGCGTTGCTCCTTACCACTTTTTTTGGTTGGTGCTGCCCAATTCACAAATCATTTCTTGCCTGAATAAACTTTGCTAAAATTTTAAAGTGCCTCTATGCCAGTTTGAATGTCTTATGTTCCTCACAAAAAGCCATATTCTTTGATGCAGTCTTGTGGGGCAGATATTTTAGTGCTGATTAGTTTGGAATTCTTTGAGTGTTTCCATGGAGATGTGCCCCACCCAACTGTAGGTGATGACTCTGATGAGATAATTCCCATGGAGGCATGGCCCCACCCACTCAGCATGGGCCTTGATTACTGGAGCACTATATAAGCTCAGACAGAAGGAGCGAGCTTGCTGCAGCCAAGAGGGACACTTTGAAGAACCCACAGGAGCTGAGAGAGGAGCTGCAGATGAGAGACGGTTTGAAGATGGCCATTGAAAGCAGATTCTTGCTCCGGAGAAACTAAGAGAGGACAAACGCCCCAAGAGCAACTGAGAGTGACATTTTTGAGAATTGCAGCCTAGAGAGGAACGTCCTGGGAGAAAGCCATTTTGAAACCAGAACTTTGGAGCAGACGCCAGCCACGTGCCTTCTCAGCTAATAGAGGCTTTCTGGACACCACTGGCCATCCTCCAGTGAAGGTACCTGATTGCTGATGAGTTACCTTGGACACTTTATGGCCTTAAGACTGTAACTGTGTAAACAAATAAATCCCCTTTCTAAAAGCCAACCCATCTCTGGTGTTTTGCACTCCAGCAGCATTAGCAAACTAGAACAGCCTCAGTGTATTTTTTACAGTTCTGTCTGGGAAAGTCCCTGGTGTGGACACACTGTTAATGCACGTTTCCAGCTTTCCAATTGCTCAAAACATAGCCCAGATGAGGTTGCTCCACCAGCCACGCTGGGACCCCAAGCTTTCGGGAGCCGACCCCTTCCCGGGACCTCCCCTCCACTCTCTACAGTAAGATGCTGCCACCCCTGTGCAGCAGGGTCAGCAGCTCCACACTCGAGTGGGTCCTGCCTTGTCTGGCCTGTGGCCCTCCCTGCACCCCTGGCTGAAGGGTGCAGAGTCTAGCATTAGTTCGGGATGTGTGAGGGTGACGCTCGGAGCAGAAGTGTGTGCTTTGTTCACGGCTGTGCCCCCCACTGCTGCTCTCGCCCCGTGGTCCTTAGCTGCCAGCAGCTGTGAGCTCTGCACCCCTGCACCCCGAGTTCCTGTGACATGGTCGCCCACGGCAGTCCCAGGACATACCAAGGCTGTTAGGAACAGTGCCTCCAGCCTCGCCGCATGCTCGCCTGCCTTCTTTTTCTCCTTGTCTTCTTTTTCATTAATTTCATACATACTCAAGTGCACAATTGTACGTGTTCAAATAAGTGTTTACATATGTACATGGGTATAACCACCATGTAGCCGATTCCTGCTTCCCACAAGGTGCCCTTGGGTCCTGTCCTGATCAGTACTCCAGTGACTATTATTAATCAACAGACTGGTTTGGCCCTAAAACGAAAGCACACATTCTGGGCTCTTGGCTCAACTTTGTGCATGGGAGAGCTGTCCGTGTGCGGCAGTGCTTCCTTGTACTGCTGTGTAGTGTTCCATTGCGTGAACTTGGCTATGATTTATCAGTTCTACGTGTTGGTAGACACTGGTGTGTTTTACTTTCCTAGGCTGCTTGAAGCACATACTCTGAAGTGGTTCAGCTTAAACAATGGGAATTTATTAACTTACAAACTTACAGTTTTGAAGCTGTGAAAATGTCCAAATCCAGGCCTCATCATGGTGCTGCTGTCTTCCCAAAGACCGGCTGCCGGCAGCCCTGGGCTCCTCTGCCACATGGGGAGGCCCGTGGTGCGTCTTCTCTTGCAGGTTTCGTTGATTTCAGCTTCTTGCTTCCATGGCTTTCTCTTTCTCACCGTATTCATTCCATTTATAAAGGAGTACAGAGGACTCCAGTAGTAGGATAAGACCCACCTGAACGAGGGGGTCCACCTTAACCGAAGCAGCCTCATCAACGTGTCCACATGCACAGGAACGGTTCACTCGAAGAACGTGCCTTTCTGGGGCCCACGTAGCGTCACACCACCACAGGGCGGTTCCAGATTTGGGAGCGTACGGGTGAAGCAGCTGTGGAGCTGCGCACAGGCACTCTTCCAGAAGTGAAATGAGCGGGTCACACGTTCACCTTCAGTACATACTGACAAACGTTTTTCCAATTTCTCTCCCCTGGCATTGGCAGCCTCTTAAATCTTAGATGTTCTGTTGGCTATGAGGGTTTTCTCACTGGTTTAAAGTTTTTTTTAATTGAGGTAAAAATTGCATACATTGAAATGCACAGATCTTAAGTAAACAGTTGATGAAGTTTGATAAATACAAACATATACTCATTCAAGTCAAGGTATAAAATGTTTCCATCAAACCAGAATGTAACCTTGTATCTTTTACAGGTTATCCACATCTCTATCTACATAATCATCATCATAGATTAGTTTGGTCCTGATGTAAATTTTTCATAGAGTATGTATTCTTTGTTTCTGGCTTAGTCCACTCAACACGGCATTTTCATGTTTCTTCATTTCTTTCTATTGTATCAGGAAGATTATAAGCATTTTCTTTGTTGATTCAGGTATTGCTTCTATTTTTCGGCTGTTGTGAATAATGCTGTGATGAACATTGGTGTATAGATGTCTGTCTGATTCCCTGCTTTCAGTTCTTTCCAGTATTTAGAAATGGAATTGCTGGCTCATATGGCAGTCCTAGGTATAACTTCCTGAGGAACCACCAGACCCTTCCATAGCGGCTGCCCCATTTTAAATTCCTGCCAACAATGTACGATGGTTCCTATTTCTTCACATCTTTGCCAACACTTGTTATTAGTTTTTAGTACCCATCCTAGTTGGTATGAAGTTGTATTTCACTGTAGTTCATTTGCATTTCTCTAATGAATGGTGTTGAGCACTTTTTCATATACTTATTGACCATATGAATATCTCCTTTGGAGAAATGTCTGTTCAAATCCTTGGCCCATTTTTAAATTGGGTTGCCTGCCTTTTTGTTGTTGAGTTGTAGGAGTTCTTTTTACATTCTGGATATTAAACCTCATCAGATACATAGTTTCCACATATTTTCTCCCATCTGGTAATTTGTTTTTCACTTTCTTGATAAGGTCCTTCGGTGCACAAAACTTTTCGACTTTGATGAAGTCTGTTTTAATTATTTTCGTTTTGTTTTTTTGTGGTTTTACTATAAAATCTAAAAATCCACTGTCTACTACAGGCTCCTGAAGCCATTTCCCTATGCTTTCTTGTAAGATTTTTTATAGTATTAGCCCTTATATTTACGTCATTGATCCATTTTGAATTAATTTTTGTATATGGTGAGATGTAGCATCCCAAATTCATTCTTTTGCATATGGATTTCCAGTTGTCCCAGAACCATTTGTTTGAAGATACTATTCTTTTCCATAGAATGGACTTGACACTCGCATCAGAAATCAACTGGCCCTAGAAGTATGGATTTATCGCTGGACTCTTAATTCTATTCTGTTTGTATATCTGTCCTTTTGTAAGTTTCACAGTTTTAAATTCTGTTGCTTTTTAATAAATTTTATGATCAGGAACTGTGTGTCTTCCAACTTTGCTCTTCATTTTCAAGATTGTTTTGGCTATTCAGGGTCCCTTGTAATTCCATAGGAATTTGAGGATCAGATTTCCCATTTCTGCAAAAATGCCTGCTGGAGTTTTGATTTGGATTGCATTGAACATTGACATTTTAGCAGTAAGTCTTCCAATCCGTGAACACGGTATATCTATTTAGGACTCCTATAATTTCTTTTCATGGTATTTTGTAGTTTTCAGTGTACAAGTATTTCACCTCTGTTTATATTTATTCCTAGGTATTTCATTCCTTAGATGCTATTGTAAACAGAATTCTTTTCTTGATTCCTTTTCAGGTTATCCATTATTGATGTATAGAAAGACAACTCATTTTTGTGTTCTTATACCCTGCAACTTTGCTGAATATATTTATTAGTTTTAGTGGCCCTGGCCACCACTAATCCACTTCCTGCCTCTGTGGATTTGCCCATGGTGGACACTGCACGTAAATGCAATCACACAATGTGTGGTCTTTTGTGTTTGCTTCTTTCATTCAGCATAATGTCTTCAAGGTTCATCCAAGGTGACGTGTGTATCAGAACTTTATTCCCTTTTACATCTGAACACTGTGCCATTGTATAGCTGGACCACATTTTATCTATCCGGCATCCATTGATGGGCACTGGGCTGTTTCCACTTGTGGGCTATTGTGAATAATGCTGCCATAAACACTTAAGTACATGTTTTTCAGTGTGTGTCTAGTTTTCTTTTTTTCATTCCATTCTGACGCCACTGCAAGCCCTAGTGGTTGACCTACTTACTGAGCACCTGCTTTCTACCTGGCACCTGATCCCACAGGTGAGCCCGGAACACCAGCTGTCATGGGGCATCTGGGTGCCGCAGGCCTTCCTGAGGAAAGGGTGTAGGAGCTGCAAGGCAGGTGATGGCAGGGCCCAGGCAGCGTGTGCCAAGGCCGAGGCCAGGCAGGAAGGCAGCACGGGCACCGTGGCCTTGGCAGGGACCGACTCCTTCTGAGGGGACGCACCCTCAGCAGTGGGGGTCCTGTGGGGTGGGCAGGAATGGGCATCGGTGCTGCAGGTCGGCATCAGGGTCCTGGAAGATGGGGTGTGAACGGTGGAAGAAGGGACCCGCCCTGGGCTGCGGGGTAGGTGGAGGAGCCTCGGAGGATCGGGTCCTGGTGGGTGATACCACCGCCGTGGCCGGGACAGACCCGAGGTACCTAGGGAACATCTGGGGCGGACGTCCAGCCCTGGACGAAAGGGTCCGGACTGAGGAGCAGGCAAGGCTGGAGCCACAGCCGGCAGCCCTCAGCGTCGGGGCGGACTCGGGGAGCACTCGCTGGCCGCCGCTGGAATGAACCGGCAACCCAGGCGCCCGGGCCTGCTGCAGGTGGCGGGTGTCACCAGCCGGCGACCCCGAGGGCCGCGGGGAGCGCCCGGGGAGCGGGCTGGGCAGGGGTCCCCATTTACACCTCAGGACACCTCTGAGATGGCATTTGAGGTAAGACCCCAAGGAAGAGGCGCCTCCCGGGAGGTGCCGCAGGCCTAGCCGGAGAGACGGGGCCGAGGGCACACGCCCAAGGCGGGAGGGCCGAGGGGGTCCGCGGCCGGGCCTCACCCCGGGGGAGAGGAACGACGACCCCGCCCGGGCCCCGGCGCTCGACCCGCCGCCCCCCGGCCCACCGTGGGGCAGGCGCGCCCCTCACCTGCCATCGCGCCCACCCCGTTCCCCGGCCACCAAATCCCCTTCCCCGAGGGAGCGGCGGCGCCGTGTCGGGTGCGCCCGCCCGGCGGACCCCGAGGCCTCCTGCGGCTCGGCTCGCCGCCCCTCTTTCAGCCCGGGTTTCCGCGTCGTCCGCGCACGCGTCCCCTTTAAGGCCTTGCTGCGCCCTCCCGCCTCCTTTTCCCAGCGCGTCGCCGTCTCGCCCCGCCCCTGCCCCGCCGGGAGCGCGCCTGCGTCACCGCGTTCACCCTGCCTCTGTCTGCGCCGACCCGAAACCGGCGGCCACTGACTGCTGAGCTCGGAGGCACGTGATGGAAGGCGGGGCGGTGTCCCCGCCGGAAGGGGCGTGACGAGAGCGGAGCGCCGCGTCGCGCTGTGTAAGCAGCTGTCGCCGTGCGGACGTACGTCCGGGCTGGAGCGGGCCAATGGCTGCAGAGCTCTGGAGCACGTGAACCCAGGTCCGGCCCCGCCGGAAGGGGCGGGCGGAGAG
Organism: Bradypus variegatus; assembly: GCA_004027775.1. NCBI lineage: Eukaryota > Metazoa > Chordata > Mammalia > Pilosa > Bradypodidae > Bradypus > Bradypus variegatus. Next base: position 6,331 of record PVKY010011336.1, read on the forward strand.
CCGCTGCGTCGCTCGGTAGGTTCCGCTGTCGCCGCGCTGGCGGGCGGTGGTCGCGCCGGCCCGGACCCCAGCCTCCCCTCGCGGGCCCGCGGCCCCGGGGCGCGCTCCCTCCCGAGCCACCCGCTCCGCGAGCTAGGGTGCCCGTGTGGACGGAGGGGGGGCGCGTCTGTCACCGCCGCCCGCCGCGGTGTCCGTGATGGCCCGCACCGTGAGGTCACAGTTTCAGTAACAATAAATGCCTCTCTCCGCGCGTCTGTGGTTGGTTTTCTGAGTGTGAAACGGCCCCCAGCTTCGCGGGTCCGGGAGACCGGGGATGCGGCCGCTGTGAGGAGGCGCGGGGCCCTTCGTCCCTCTCCAGCCCGCCCGCTTGCGGCGTCTGCGGTCCGGGGGTCTCTTAAGGAGCGGGGCTTGGAGCGTCCGGGGGTTGCTCTGGCTCCGCGGCGCCTGATCGCCTCGGGCTCCAGCTCAGCCTCTGGCGGCTCCCGCGTCCACCGAAGGCGGCTCGGCTCCGCAGCCAGTGTCCCGAGTCGCCCCAGTCTCGATGCCTGCTGCCTTCCCGCGGGCTCTGCCTCTCCCCTGCGGCCTCAAACCTTGCTTACCTGCAACAACCGCGTGCCCAGCATGGCGCCTTGGGTCGCCTTGCCTCTGATAGCGCTGGACCTGGGCTCGCGAGCTCCTCCAGCCCCTGCAGCCTTCCCAGAGGCTGTCCTGTGGAATGCAGGTGAAGGATATTGGCAGGGGCATCAAATACATTGGGAAAATCTAGTTGAGGTGTAATTTTAAAGTTATATATATTCATTCTTGTAGTATGTCTAAATGCATTGCCAAACTCCAAGAGTTGGTGCATCCCCCAGACTTGTGGTTGTAAGGCTCCAGAGCTTTCCCTAATTACCACCAAAACCCTTGTTGGACTCACCCCGAATGTCACCTTGAATTGTGTTTCCCAGTGCCCAGTCCCCACCTCGAGGCCCCTCTGGAAGGTTTAGCCTATATGGAGCTCAGTAAACACTTTTTAGTAAAACCGTGAACTGTCAAGTACTAGAGTGTAATTTGGCACCTCTGTATTACATATTCCTAGATATGGATCAGAAACTTTCAGTGTTGGTAGAAGAGCTCACAACTTCTGGAGAATCCCAACTGAATCCTGAGAAAATGAAAGAACTGAAGAAAATTTGCAAGTATGTCTTAAGGTTCAGCATTTCATCGGGACTGAGTGGCCTAGAGGATGTGTGACATACCTGGGAGATTGTGGGGCTTCCCTGGGGCTTGCCTCCGACCCACCTGCCTCAGCCACCCCCGGTCACCCCTCCACAGTTGTCTTACCTGGGAAGCACACAGGGAGGAACACGCACGTTGCCATCATTTTCCCCAGGCACCTCGCTGCCCAGCCCCTTGACCTGCAGTCGTGTTTTGGGGCAGTGGTCTGTGTGTGGGGGGGTGCCACATGGGGGACAGCACGTTAAGACTCTGCAACTGTCACTCCTGCCTGATCCTGCACATGTGCACATGTGAGAAGGGTTGTGCGCATAACTTCCACGTTTTCCAGTGTACACATACACTTAAAGGTGAGCATACACCTCTGCTGTCGGCACGTGAGGGGAAGAAGGTCAGAGGTCACAGAAGGACAGGCTGGTTGCTGGCTGGGCAGGAGCTGTGTGTCTGGACCACTAGGATGTGTCCTTTTGCCTTTCTCTCACAGAACGCACTGGCGTGGAGGTTTTGCCATCAGATGGCCAGGGACTTGGAGAGGGAATTCTTTCCTTCTGATGCAGGCTGAGGGCTGGTTACTCTGTGGCCTGCACTTTCGAAACAGGAGATCGTAGGTGGTTATTTAAGGGTTGGAGTATTCATGTTTTGAGTAGTAACAGGCTCTGCTCTGGTTTAGCTGCAGGCCGCAGGAAAGCCCCAGATAACAGTAGTCTACACGGGGGTCAGTATTTGGGAAGAGGGTGACAAGCAGCAGAGGGGCTGCACCTGTGCACCAGCTCCCTCTCGACACAGGCTCCCGGCTCTTCCATGGCTCTGCCCCTCCATGGCTGCAGGGAGGCTGAGGGGCAGGGCCTCCGTTTGGGTGCCACGTGTCCAGCTAAGAGTTCTGGGACACGAGACAGCCCTTGGCAGACCTTTCTATAAACAGCCAGAAAGCAAATCTTTTAGTCTCTGGGCCAGGAGGTGTCTGGGGCAGGCGCTGCAGTCTGCGAAAGCAGCCACAGGCTTGTAAGCACATGGGCTGGGTCCTAGTGAAACTTGATTTAAGAGTTTTATCAACTTAGTGTTTCCTGTATTTTCACCTGTTACAAAGTATTACTGTTTTGATTTTTCTCCCCAACCATTTAAAAACGTAAAAACCATTCTAGGCTCTTGGGCCATACAAAAACTGGCAGTGGCTGGATCCGGCCCTTGGGCAGGGGCTCGCTGACCCTGTCCTGGAGGAGGGGCTGGCCAGTGGTCTGTCTGTGTGTGAACAAGGTGTCCACCTTCAGAGAGCGTCTGCTCAGTTTGGGGAGACTGATGACGCCCTGCCCTTGCCCGTGCCCCCAGGTCGTCGTCGGAGCAGCTGCGCCAGGCCCACCGCCTTCTGCTGACCCAGCTAAGTGTGGAGCACGCCGAAGTCCGCCTCTCTGCCTTCCACGTCGTCGATGAGCTCTTCATCAGGTCGCACCAGTTCAGGATGCTGGTTGTATCCAGCTTCCAGGAGCTCCTGGAGCTCACGCTGGGGACAGACCACGTGCGGCCCCTGCCCCCGCCCCGGGAGGCCGCGCAGAGGCTGAGGCAGGCCGCTGCCCGGGCCGTCATGGGCTGGAGTGAGAGGTATGGTGAGGCCTACAAGAAGCTGGCCCTGGGCGTCCACTTCTTACGACACAACAAGAAGGTGGGTGGGTCTTGCACCACCAGGAGCATAGGCGGAGGGCAGTGTGCTCCGTGTTGAGTGTGGTGAGCCCGTGTGCACGGCCTGCACCTTGTCTTCGCCATGTGGGGTGGTGGGATGCCAGGCTCCCTGGCTGGAACCTTCTCGTCAGACATGCTCTAGCAAGGCTCCTGACGGTGCACTGGGGAATGTGCTGCGGCGGGGAAAGAAGTTGCTGCTGCCATGGCCCCAGCTGTGGGATAGGATGGTGCAGACCCGGGGCTGCGGATGAAGTTCTGGAGGCCGTAGGTCCAAACCAAGGTGGCGGCAGGGCTGGTCCTTTCCAGAGACTCCAGGGAGGATCTGGCCCTGGTGGCCCTCGGCTCGTAGCACCACTGCCGTCACGTCATCCACCTCCCCCACGCCTCCCTCTGTCTCCTGTTAGGAAGACACAGGCGCTGGTCAGGGGCTGCCCTCATCTGGATGCTCTTGTCTTCACTGATTGCGTCTGCAAAGACCCTGTTTCCAAATAAGTCCCCTTTCTGAGGTTCTCGTGAGTGTGAATTTTGGGGGGACCCTAGTATACCCTCTCCAGGCAGATGGGGTAGTGGCCGACGAGGTTCCAGAGAGCTGTGGGAGCAGGTGTCCGGGGGCTTCCTGAGAGGAAGGGCAGCAATGGGGGGCACAGCAGCATGTGTGCTGAGATGGGGCAGAGCCGGTGGGCGCAGTGTGGGGGCGATGAGTCACCCTGTGCACCCCCCACCACACACACAAGTAGACTTGAGTTTCCCGAGCACGGTCCTTCTCTGACTGTGGATTCCCGGACTTGTAGCCATGCAGCCTTGCATTTCTACTGCCACCCGGATCCGCTGCGGGCTCCGGTGCTGGCTGATGCCCACAGCCTCCATGAGGGTTTGCCGCTCCGACCCCTGACCTGGTACCCCTCATGGGTGAGTGCCTGCTCTCACCTCCTCCTCCCCGTGGGGCCTCGGCACCCGGGCCCTCCCAGGTGGCCTGTGCAGACGTGTGCCTTCCTCCTCTTCGTAAGTTCTGCCTCTTTTATTCTAAAGTAGCGGCTGCATTCTTTCCAGGATTGCTTTTGATTGTCATTATGTATTTAGCTTCTCACTCTCTGTTTTATTGTTTTGAATTGTGGAAACACGTAAAACATGAACTTGGCCATCCCAGCCCCACCCAAGCACACCACCCAGTGGGCTCCTCACCCTCCCTGTGCCGTGCCGCCCTCACCTCCTGCCAGTTCCAGAACTCTACGGAAGCCCTCCCCTTCCCCCCTTGCTCCCTTTCCCCAACCCACGGAACCCTGTGCTCTGCTTTCTGTCACTGTGAGTTGGCATTTCTAGCCCTTTCGGGTGAGTGGAGCCAGTCCTCTGTCCCTCGGTGCCTGCCTGCCTTCAGTCCGTGTGGTGGTGTGTGCCGCACACCCTTCCTCCTTGGGGCTGTGCGGTGCACCGTGGTGGGCCCCACCCTTGCTCTCTGCCTTGCGCTGGTGGTCCCCGGGCTGCCTCCACCTCTGGGCCCTTGTGCACAGCAGCCATGCTGCTGTGTACATCAGTTTGCACACGTGTCCACCCCCTTGGTGCTCTTGGGTAGGACTTTGGGTCCTATGTTTAACTTTCCCAGGAACAACGAAACTGTTTTCCATGGCGGCTGCCCATTTCACATCTTCACCAACAACGTACCAGGGTCCCTGTTTCTCTGTATCTCACCAGCCCTTTTTAATTTGTTCTTTTGTCATTTTAATAATAGCCATTCGAGTGGGTACCTCATGGTAGTTTTGATTTGCGCTTCAGTATTGGCTAAGTGGCCATTTGTATATCTGCTTTGCAGAAGTGTCTATTCATTGATCCTTTGTTGTTTGTGTTTTCGTTGTTGAGTTGCAAGAGTTCTTTTTTTTTTAACATACACATATTTTGGATATTAAATCCTTACAGATATGTGGTTTCCAAATATATTCTCCCATTCTGTAGGTTGTCTTTTCACTTTCTTGGTAGTGTTCTTGAATGCACAAAAGTTTTAAATTTTGATGTTCAGTTTATCTCTTATTTCTTTTGTTGCAAAATCTAAGAATTGGTGGCCTAGTACAAGGTCCTGAATGTATTTCCCTTGTTTTATTCCAAGAGTTTTATAATTATAGTTTTTACATTTAGGTCGCCGATCCATTTTGAATTAATTAACTTTTGTATATGGTCGAGGTGGGAGTCCACTTCTGCCTTTTTGCATGTGGATTTCCAGTGCCAAAAGTACTCGTTTCCCATTGAATGGACGTCGCCGCCCTGTAAAGAATCAGTTGGCCGTAGAGACGTGGGTTTGTTTCTGCACTGTCCGTTCTGTTACATTGGTGTATATTGCCAGTCCTTGTGCCAGCACCACACAGTTTTGATGACTGTAGCTTCGTAATACCTTTTGATATCTTGAATGAGTCTTCCAACTTTGTTCTTGTTTAAGTTCTTTTTGGCTGTTTGGGGTCCTCTGCAATTCCATGTGAATTGGATGATTAGCTTTTCCATTTCTGTGAAGAGGGCTGTTGGAATTTTTTATTGCTTTAAATCTTGAAATCTTTGGATAGTATTGGATATTAAGTCTTCCAATTCATGAGCATATCATATCTTTCTATTTATACGTTTTCTTTAAC
>PVKY010011337.1:0-12088 GCA_004027775.1 Bradypus variegatus
GCAGCTCCGGCGGGCGCCAGGCGGCGAGGTTAGGGGGCGCCCGGCAGCGCGCGTGCGCGAAGGGAGGCGGGGCGTCCTGGGGGCGGGGTAGCCGCACAAAGCCAGCCTCTCGGAGGAGCGCTACGGCGCGCGGCAAGGGGCAGAACGCCTCGGGCAAGCCCAACGCCTTAAAGGGACACTATGCGTCGTGCTTCGCGGTTAAAAGCGTTAAATCTACGAGTTGGCTGACGGCAGGCTCTTCTTTCCCTTCATTTTGAAAAAATGGAAGTATAATCTATGTACAGGAAAGGGCCAGTGTGCCCTCAAATTTCCACCCACCGAGCACACCCGGCGGCCATAAGCCCTCCTTCCGCATTCTGAGGAGGTGGCGTGGCGCCTCCGTTTTTCCCTCAGAATCGGGGCCGCCTCGGGAAGCAGTTTCATTCTTTATTATCGTTCATATTGACGATAGCGGCAGGTAACGTTTAGAGCATCCGTGGCGCCGCCCTGGGCTGAGTGCCCGGCGTGTAGCATCTCAGTTAATGCTGACAAGTGACAGGTAGTCAGACCTGCCTGGGTTGGAGAGGAGAAGCCCGAGCTCCGGGCAGCTCGGTGCCCCGGACTTGGCCCGTGGGACCGCGAGCCCTTCCTGCACCAGCTCCCCTGCCCAGCGTTGCAACTTCAAGGGATCACGGTCCCGCACCTTCTCCCCTGAGCCTGCTGGAGACACGAAGCAATGCTAACAATTAGTGCGCGTGCTGCTCTGCAGGCTGCAAAGCCGTTTCCCTCCAGGCACCACCCCCTCCACACCCAGATACGGAGGGGAGGCCCCCGCAGCGGACCAGCTGGGCCAGAGCTCGGAGCCCCAGCTTCCGGCTCTCTCTCCTGCACATTCTCACCCAGCTGCCCGCTTCTGCCACCCACATGGGGCTTAGAATCTTGGAGGTGCTTGTGATCTGCACAGCTTCACGGCCCCAACCAGCCCAAATAACGTATTCTCTTATTTTCCAAATAAAAACAGGAACACCGAATATGGTACGGGAACCTGTGCGAGCAAGGGACTGGGCATTTGAACGGAAATGCCCAGGGAACATGAGGTGTGTTGTTGTCATACATACGGAGCCGGAAGAGTGGCTGCTGATCTGAAGCCCCCTCCCAGAGAGGACACAGGGCTGGCCCCGGCCTGGCTCCATGTGGATCTGTGTGCCCAGCCAGCCTCATCGCCTTGGGGCAGGTGCCCTGGAGCGTGAGGCAGTGATGCCCCAAGGTGAACAGAACCAGTTCTGGAGTGAAGGAGTGCACCCCTGCCTGAGCCCATCATGCACTCCCCTTCATCCTCAAACAGCCCTCCCCTCCTTCACTGCTCTCCCTCCCCACCTCGGTCACTGCAGGGCCCCCAGACTGGCCCTTTCCACACCTCTCTCTGAAGTGCAGAGAGGGGAGCTTTTCAAAATCCAACCCTGATTGGTCATTCCCTAGTTTAAGACCCAGAAATGGTTTCCCATCACCCTCGGGTCAAAATCCAAGCTCTGTTGACAGGGTTGACAAGACCCGCCTCCCCCTCCAGCCGGGGACCCACCCTAAACTGCAGTACCAAACAGCTAACTCAGGTTCCCAACTCCCCCTCCCAGGTATTTCTGTCTTGCCTCCATCCTCTCCCCTGGAGTTAGAGCCATCCAGTGAAACTGAGAAAATCCTTTAACTCGGTTATTGTTTTGTAATCCATACCTCCAGTCATAGCTAAAATCCTGAAACCAAATAACACAGTGGGTAGAGCAGCTGAAGGGATACAACCCATTTGCTTTATTATCTAAGTTGTAAATCCTTTTATATCCCTCCCAAAGAGTTGTCAGGCTCAGGAAAACCACAAGTGGAAACAGAACAGAGGAAAAGAACTAAAGAAAAGTAGAAAATACTTTGGTGTTTTTGTATTGTTTTCAGAACATTAACTGTTCTTAGGCCAGCAGAGGTGAATCAGTTAATGAAACTGTTTCCATGAACAATTTTTATAAGTTTCTAGGAAGTCCCCCCCCCCCCACTCAAGGCTGTCCATCATCAGAGCAATGCCATGAGCCTGCCTGGCACCCTCAGGGCTTAGACAGGTCCTTCCACCAGCCAGTGTACTCTGGGGCTTCAGGATCTTCCCCAGATCCACCCAGCTGTATTTCCACTGCCCCCAGTTAGTCCCCCCTGGAAACACTCATCTCCTTTCATTGTAATTCCTGGCTCAGTGTCTCCTAGCTTGGCTAAGCCAGATGGGGACAGAGGCAGAGGGAGGAGAAGAGATGAGATCCAGCATTTATTGAGCACTTCTTGCCTAATTCTATATCAAGTTTATTATATATATATTATCTCCTTGCACCCTCAAAACAACCCTTTGTGGTGGGTGCCTTCATTATCTTCTTTTCACAGTGAGGTTGAAAGGCTGCCCAAGGACCCTTTGCCAAGGCCCCACAACGGTCAAAGTCAGGAGTGGCTGAAGGCGGAGGCTGCATTCCTAACCTCCAGCTACACGGTACACACTCAATGGTGCTTATGGGGTGGATGGGTGGATGGATGGGTGGATGGATGGATGGATGGATGGATAGGTAGAAGGGTGGATGGGTGGATAAGTAGGTGGATGGGTAAGTGAGTGGATGGATAGATGCATGGGTGGGTGGGTGGGTGGATGGATGGATAGATGGATGGGTGGGTAGATGGATGAGTGGGTGGGTGGGTGGATGGACTGATGGGTGGATGGAAAATAAGTGTTGTAGATCTTCAAAGAAGAGAGCAACCCGTGTGAACTGGAGCAGACAGGAGAGATCCTATGGAGTCTGCAGATCTGAAATACAAAACTTCACATTCCCATAGGGCTTGAAGCTCTTGAAATGCCATATTTTGTAATCTAGGAATAAGTATTTCGTAAGGGAAAGTGGACCATCAAACTAGAGGTGGGCTTTGCTGGGAGGTGGCAGTGGAATGGCCCCCACTACTTTGCATGCACTAGGAAGACTGAAAGGCTCTCCACCCAGGGGCTGCAGGTGGCAGGACAGCACTGGCCCTTTAATGTCCAAGCCCAGAGCTTTGGGGATAGCAGATTCCAATGGCAATTGATGGAGGAGGGTGGAGCAAGCCAAGGCACACAGGGGATGCCAGGATTCAGGGTTCCCAGGAGTTGCTCACCAGATTCCAGGCAGCTGCTGACATTGTCCAGAGATCCCAGGCTTCCCCTGCTGCTCAGGTCAGTGGGGTTTTGGTTAAATTCCTTTTCTCCTGATACGTAGGCCAGGGCAGCCAGTTTGGGAGATTTATGCCACCACCTCCCCTTCTTTGGGCTCCTCTCTTCCTTCCCCCAAATCTCCCCCAGTGGTGCATCAGGACAGACATTGTGTCCTGCTGTCCCCTGGGTCTTTGTGGGCCTTCAGCTCACAGCTTCGTCCTGAGTCACGTGGGTTCCTATCATCTCTGGTGCCCAGAAAGCTGACTCCAGTCCTAACTGTGCCACCATCCTTCTTGTTCTCCCCTGGCCTTGGTCTCCCCATTATAGAAATTGCAGGCTAGAACCCATCTTGCTCTTGACATTGATGTCAAATTCTCTCCTTGCACAGCCTTTGCCCAGGCGTGTGCCCCACACCCCATGTCTTTGCTATATCCCTTCTGCTGCTTTCTTCTTCCTGGCAGCTATTGGGCACACCCCACTCACCCCTGCCTCATCCCCCAATTCACATGCCCCCTGTTGTTACCCTCTGGTTTGCCCAGCACCATCCTGGTTTTAGCACAGGAAGTCTCCATTCCTGGCTATCCGTCAATCCCAGGTAAAGTGGGATGGTTGAACACGATCCCCTTCTCCCTCCCTTCTTGCAGTCATCCTTCATCTGGGCTGCCCCCTCCTCAAGACTTCCAAGCTCAGCCCTAGGCCACTTCCCTCTGTATCTTCATTGCCAGGGACTACTCACCTGTCCACCGCCCCCCCCCCCACTGGGTCTGCACAAGAGCAGGAATAGCCAGTTCACCCTGGTACTGGAGGGCACCAATGGGTGCTCAATAAAGACCCGTGAAATGAATGAATCATCCACTGTTTGCTTTCTCCTCCTGTTTGTTGTAAACACATCCTAACCTTGCTGCAAAGTCGTGACAACTAAATCCATCTGCCCTCACCCTGCACCCCACTCCAGGCCTGGGTGCCTCCCTGGGATGGGGTCCCCTCTGCCTCCAGGGGGTGCTGGGAGCCTGGCCTTCTGCAAACGGGAAGCACCCTATGCGCCAGTCTGGCCTGGGCCCCTGGACATCCGGCGGCTGTGGAAGCCCAGGCCTTCCACCAGGAATTCCAGGAATGCGGGATCCCTCTCGGGAAGCCAGGCTGCACCTGGTGCTGGCTGCAAATCCTGTCCCCACCCTAGGACCTGGGTGTAATCCCCTTGGTAGGAGAGGAGTCCAGACAAGTAAGAAAGAGGCAGCACCTAGAGCAGGCTCAATCGAAATCGGAGGCCCAAAAGGCCAAAGGAATTTTTCAGAGGCTTTGGTGTAGTTTAGTTGGAGACAGTGCAGCAGCGGTTTACAGGGTCAATGTTTTAAGGAGTCCAAATTTGGCTGCTAGTTTTCCACCAGCTTCCCGTCATGTTACACTGTTTCATCTATCCATGGTATTAAGAAGCACCTACTGTGTGCCCCTTGCTTGTCTCATTAAGCCCCTAACATGGTTATAAACTGGTTATGTACAAAAGCGGATAATGGGCCCAGAGAGCCTCGGTGACCTACCCAAGGTCACACAGCAAGTAAATGACCGAGCGGGACTTAATCGACAATTTGGGCCTCCAGCGTCCTGCAGTGCCCTGTGGACCAAGCTGGCACTTTTCTGTGTGCAGATATCATTTCCACCTAATTGTGATCACAGTGGCTCTGCTGTCTGCCTTTCAAGCTAACTTTTACCGTGAGCATTTTCCCAGTTTACTATCCATTGTCACTTTTGGTCATCTCCTCAGCTGGATGTCGAGGTTGTCCCCAGGGTTTCACAATTATAAATTGTTTCTTTGGGACAAAATCCGAGAGTGGCCTGACTGGGTTAAGGGGTGGGAAAGGAGTGGCCCGCATTTGGGGAGCATGCCAGCCTGCACCCCTCACCCAGGCACTGAAAGGGGAGCCCATGGAGGCCAAGGGCTTGCTGAGAATTCCCCAAAAGGGAAGCAACCAGGCGATAATAGAAAAGCTGACAGAGAGGAAATGAACAGGGGGCCAAAGTCCCAGGCAGTGGCTCTGCTGCCCGCTGCAGGCGAGCTCCCTCCCTCCCCGGCTCCCCCCAAGGAGCCTAGGCAGCCCCCTCTGTCTGCCCACCCCTTCCCTCCATCCTCCGGGCCCCTTAAACCCCAGTGCCAACAACCAAGGCCGTGCTTGCAGGGTGGGTTGGCTCCTCCAAGGCTGGCTGTCAGCCTGGGGTTGACTTGCAGCTGTCTTCCTTGTGGCCGGCCAGAGCTTGGGGGACAAAATTGGAAGCAGGGAGCGGCCGCCCCGCCCAGACCAGTTGCCAGAGACCCGCAGGCAGCTGGGGCAGGTGTGCCCACTGGGGGTCTGCTTGGGGAGGGGCCTCCAAATCGGGTGGTTTGGTTTTATCCTGGGGAGAGGGCCCCTGGGCGGTTTAGGGTCCCAGGCAGTGATTTTCCCCTCAGTCTTGGGGTCTCATGGTAAAGCTGTTGGGGATAGAGGACCAGGGATTATGAGGGCAGGAGGATATTCGGACAATAACAGTGGTCCTGGAAGCCAAAGTGAAAAGCAGACCTCAAGGCCCCTGATGCTCACGGATCCCCCAGCAAGCCCTCTTCCAGGGATCTTCCCTTTGGAAACACCTGCAAGGGCAGGAGGAGCAGAGGGTGGCTCAGGCAGCTGTTAGAAGGACGAACTTCAGTGACCACGAGTAGGGGATAGCTAAGTCGTGGGACATCCGTGTACTGGAACATTCTGTAGCTGTCTTAGCTGCCAGGGCCGCCATAACAAATACCACAGACTGGTTCGGCTCAAACAACAGGAATCTGTTATCTCACACTTTGGGAGGCCAGAACGGCAAAGTCTGGAGCCTTCTGGAGGCGGCTCAGTCTCGGGCCCCGTCACAGGGCAGTTGCCTCCTTGGGTCCCCAGCTCTGGCTCCTGCTGAAATTCCACGTCCAGATTTCCCCGGCGCTTCGGTCACGTTGGACTAAGGCCGCCCCGCTTCAGTTTGGCCTCATCCTCATGGGACCCTGGAAGCCCTCATTGCCGAGTGAGGCCACACCCACAGGACTGGGGCATGAAGACCCCGACCTGCCTCCAAGGGGGACAGAATTGCAGCCACCACCCTCGAGGAGTCCTGGCCTGGAGGGAGGTCTTGGCATGTTGTCAGGAGAAACAAAGCAAGCCACGGAGAAGTGCCCAGAGCGGTCCCCACGTGTAAAACGGGCCACATGTGGGAGGAAGCAGGTGTTGGCTACAGAGGGGCCGTTTGCAGGGAGAGCCCGGGAAAGGAACCGGGAAGGCAGAGGGGGCGTCTTTCAATGTCCCCTCTTCCCCCATGCCACCGGGATTGTCCCGACCGGATGCCCTACTTTTGCAATTCGAGAAAATCATACCAGGTCTCCCTCCACGGTACACAGTAGGAGGAGGATGCCAGATTTAGCTGGCCATTTGCAATATTTGTTTCTCCCTTCACCCCCTTTCCCAGGCCCACACGGACCCTCACTCATTCACCGACGTCGCTGGAACAGGGTCCTCCGTGCGGGAGGCTGCCAGGTGCCGCATGAATACGAAGCCAGGAGGCCATGGTGAAAGGGGAACCAGACGCACGCCCCAGTTGTTACAGAACATGGCGGCAGGTTCTAGAACAGACTTCTGTGCAAATTCTGTGGGCCCCCGGGGGCAGCGGAGCTGCAGGCAGGTGGGCTGGCAGGATGGTCTTCACAGATGACGCCTGACCAGAAGAGCAGGGGCTGCTGTGTGGGCGGGATGTGGGCCTTTGGGGAAGCTCCAGCCGTGCAACCAAGGCCGAGGTCACGGGTACCCATGGGGTGAGGCCAGGGGAGCCAGGAAGATGTAGCTGCAGAGGTGAGCAGGCCCAAGCAGCAAGCCATGGGGGAGAGTGGGCTTCAGAGGCAACAACAGAGGCCCGAAGCGCGAAGATTCAGAAGCTGGAGGCTGGGGGCTGGGGCGCAGCTCCTGCTGACACAGAGATAGAGCCTGCAGCCACCCCACGAGAGAGGGAGGCCTTTTTACAGCCCTGAGGGCGGTCAAGAAGGCCCAAGGATGAGCAGGGGACTGAGAGCCGGGCTCTGAAGTCCCCCATGGTGCCCAAAGACCGGCTGGGGCTCCCCGAGTGGCCAGACACACTGCATCTCTGGGGCCCTAGAAGAAAGGGGTGGCATGGGGAGAAGACCTGTCTGGAGGGCTGTTTGTGAAGAACAGGAGAGCAAGTCCGAAGCACGTAACCTAGCTCTCAGCAGCGCACTCAGCTGGGCCCTCTTTTCCTGGGGATTTTCACCACTGTTAGGACATGCTGGGAGGAGGAGCTGGGGCCACGCCTCTGATGGGGCTAGGCAAGGGGCCTGACTTGGCTGAACTTCCATCCTAGGGAAGTCAGTACTGCCATCTGGGCTCCTCAGTCTCCCCCTGGCCCGCCCATCCCCCATCCCCTGGTGTGTAGGACCAGAAGGGAGCAACGGAGAGCAGAGGAGACCCCGGTGAAAGCTATCACAGGGGAGAAGGGGCCAGAGCCCCTCAGAACTTCAGGGTGCAGCAGAATCCCAAAGGGAGCTGGTTAAATGCAGGTTTCCAGGTCCTCAGTGAGTCGGGGCAGAGCTTGGGGAACCAGCAATTCTAACCTGCAGCCTGCAGAGACTGGCCACACCTGGACCATGACCAGCCCCACCCTGTGTCCAGCCCCAATGTGCCTTAGACACGTGGGGCTAGCCCTTGCCTCTTGCCTCCTGCTGTCCCTCAGTCCCTGCCCGTCGAACAGTCCCCTGGTCTGTCCCAGCACGGTTGGAGGCATTGCCCAGAGCCCATGAGGCTGCCCCACGATGTGAGCACAAAACCCTGTTTCTGCTCAGTTTCAAGGAGGACAGCTTCTGGGCACACGTGCACCCAGGCCCCTCCTCACACCCCAATTTGCTCCCCTGTAAAATGGGAAGGGCCAGACGCCCATCTGGGTGTGATCACGTAAAGCTGTCCCATGGACACGGTCTGGGAATAGGAAGCGCTCCAAAGGAACTGTTGTTGACAAAATAATTTTGTTATTTTTAATTTTTAAATGCCATATCATCAAATGGAGTCAGGAGAGAGATAGTAGGTTACAGGTTACCAGGGGCTGGGGGTGGTGGTGAGGGGAAGGGAGCTATTGCTTATGGCTTATTGGTTCGAGGTGATGAACAAGTTTGGGGTAATGGGTCTTGGTAATGGTAGCACAACATAAGGGATGTAATTAATGCCACTGAATTGTACACTTGAAAGTGGTTAAAATGGGAAATTTTGAGTTGCATATATGTAAGGACAATAGAAAGTTTAAAAATGTTGCTCTGGGAGAGCATCAGAGAGTTCTGTGAGTTTTAACCACACCTAGGTTCATGGAAAGACCACCACCCTCAGGGTTGGAGGAAGAGGTCGAAACCCCCCAGCCTCCCCTGCTGCCACAAATCCCACCCCCATCCCAAACCCTGACCCCATCTGTTCTCCACCCCTACAGTTTTGCCTTTTCTAGAATGACGCATAAATGGAATTCCGCAGGATGTGTCGAGACTGGCTTCTCTCATTCAGCTTAATGCTTTTGCAACTCGTCCATGTCTTTGTGTGTTGGGAGAGCTTATTCTCTTTACTGCTGGGCAGTGATCCCTTGCACAGTTTGTTTAAACCATCAAAGGACTTCTGGGTCGTTTCCGGGTTTGGGCGATCATGAATACGGCTGCTGTGAACATTCACATAGAGGTTTAAAGTTTTCATTTCTCTTGGAGTGGGATGACCTGGTCATGTGGAGAACGAATCTTTTAATATTTTAAGTTAAACTGCCAAACTGCATTTCAGAGGGTCGTCTGCCCCTTTTTGCACTCCCACCAGCCACATATAGGCGTTCAAGTTGTCCTCCATCCTCACCAACTCTTGGTGGCATCAGGTGGATTTCCCCCATTCTAGCAGGTGTGTAGTCAGTTCTCATTGTGCTTTAATTTGCACGTCACTACTGGCCAATGATGTTGTGCTGATTTTCCATCTCTAACTTCTCTGGTGAAGGCTTGTTCTAGTTTGCAAATGCTGCCAGAATGCAAAATACCAGAAATGGATTGGCTTTTATAAAAGGGGTTTTATTTGGTTACAGAGTTACAGTCTGAAGACCATAAAGTGTCCAAGGTAACACAACCTCCTTCGCTGGAGGATGGCCAATGGTGTCTGGAAAACCTCTGTTAGCTGGGAAGGCACATGGCTGGCGTGTGCTCCAAAGTTCTGGTTTCAAAATGGCTTTCTCCCAGGAGGTTCCTCTCTAGGCTGCAGTTCCTCAAAAATGTCACTCTTAGTTGCTCTTGGGATATTTGTCCTCTCTCAGCTTCTCCAGAGCAAGAGTCTGCTTTCAACAGCCGTCTTCAAACTCTCTCATCAGCAGCTCCTGTGCTTTCTTCAAAGTGTCCCTCTTGGCTGTAGCTCCTCTTCAAAACGTCACTCACAGCTGCACTGAGTTCCTTTTGTTTGTCAGCCCATTTATATGGCTCCACTGATCAAGGCCCACCCTGAATGGGGCGGGGCACACCTCCATGGGAATATCTCATCAGAGTCATCACCCACAGTTGGGTGGGGCACATTCCATGGAAACACTCAAAGAATTACAATCTAATTAACCCTGATAGGTCTGCCCACACAAGATTACACCAAAGATAATGGTGTTTGGGGGACATAATACATTCAAACCACATAAAGCTGTTTCAATGTTTTGCCCATTTTGAAGTTGGGTTGTTTTCTTATTGTTGAAAAGTAAGGGTTCTTAAATATTATGGACACAAGTCCTTTGAAGAATATGTAATTTTTAAGTATTTTATCTTAGCCCATATCTTTTTATTCTCAACAATATCTTTCAAAGAGCAAAGGTTTTAATTTTGATGGAGTCCAATTTACCAATCTTTTAAGGACTGTGTTTTGGGCATATCTAAGAGCTTTGCTTTCTCTGTGGTCACAAAGATTTTCTTCTATGTTTTCTTCTAAAAGTGTTGTAGTTTTATATTTTACTCCATTTTGAGTTAATTTGATCTGTGCTCCATTTTGAGTTAATTTTTACAGGTGTGAGGTATAGATTAAGGTTCATTTTTTTTAATGTAATGGGTGTCTGATTGTTCCTCAATGATTTGTTGAAAAGACTACCCTCTACCTGTTGAATTGCCTTTACTTCTTTGACAAAAATCAATTGAACATATTTATTTGGGTCTGTTTCTGAACACTCTGATCGCCCCATCAATCTACACGTCTTCCTTTTACCAACATCACACCGTCTTGATTACTTTAGCTTTAAAATAAGTCTTCAAATCGGGTAGTGGGAGTCCTCCAACTTTGTTCTTTTTCAAAATTGTTTTGGCTATTCCTGTTCCTTTCCATTTATTTCCATATAAATTTTAGTGTCAGCTCATTTACATTTACAAAAAAAAAGCCTTCTGAGATTTTGGTGGGAATTGTGTTAAATATAGGCCAATTTGGGAAGAATTGGCATCTAAGCAATGTTGAACTTAACTCTGTTGAGTTTTCTAATACATGAACACAGTATGTTTTTAGATCTTCATCGATCTATTTTTTCAGCTTTTTTGTAATTTTCACCATACAGATCCTTCATATGTTTTCAGTTGTTGATTGCTAATATACAGAAATATGACTGAGTTTTGTATGTTGACATTGTATCCTGTGATCTTTCTAAACTCATTTTTGGTCGATTCCTTGGGATTTTTCTATGTAGACCATTATGTATTCTGTGCATGGGAAAATTTTTATTCCTTCCTTTCTAATCTGTATGCCTCTTTTTTTTCTTGGCTTATTGCACTAGCTGAGACTTTCTGTATGATGTTGACAAGTTGTGGTTAGTGGACTGCTTTCTCTTTTCCCAACCTCAGAGGCAAAGTGTTCATTCAGTCTTTGACCTATTGGCAATAAGTTTTGTGTAGATGCTCTTAGGTGTTTGTTTTTTTATATCATAAATGGATGTTTAATTTCATCAAAAGCTTTGACTACATCAAAGAAAGGTCACTGTATGGTCACGTGCTTTTTCTTTTTCAGTCTGTTCATATGCCGGGTTACAATGATGTTCACATATTGACCCAGTTCCACTTTCCTGGGCTGATTCCCACTGACTCATGATGAATTCATTTCATATACTGCCAGATTTGATTTGCTAATATTATTATTATTTTTTTTTAATAAATTTTATTTTGAAATAAGTTCAATTGTACAGGAACGCATGCTAAAACAGTACAAATCCCATACCTACAACTCCATAATACCCTGAGCCCTCTCCCCCGATAACCCCAATCCATCACCTTTCAGATCCTGTCTCACCACCGTCTCTTCCCCTCCCTAACACCCATGTATATAGCCCAAATCTTCCCATTCCACCCCTCTCTAGCATTCCATTAGTGTGATTAATCACATTTAGAACGTTGCAATTCTATTACCTTCCCACCATCCATTTCTAGGAGATTCCGTTCACCCCAAACAAAAATCCTCTCATTTCTTAACTCCCCACCGCCCCCAGCCCCACCCCCGGGAAACCGCACTCCACCTTTCTTCTCTTGGGTCCTATTCTCTGATACTTTCTCTGTGTTTACCATGGTGCTTAGATTTAACATCCTAAATCTACAGCAATCTTGTCTCTCCTTGATACCAACTCAACCTCAACAGGACACGTAAACTGTGTTTCTGTACTCCTCCACTCCCCCACCTCCACACAACTCCTGCCCAAAATTACATATTTTACACTGAGTCCATAGCCATCAATTCATCATTTCAGTTTATGTATTTTAGATCCTGTAGGAAGCAAACAGTGGAGTCACCAGTCAAAAATACAGCAGTGTTGGCATTCACATTTACCATGTGATCTTCACTGGAAATCTTTATTTCTTCATGTTGTTTCAGCCAATTGTTTAATGTC
>PVKY010011338.1:0-12087 GCA_004027775.1 Bradypus variegatus
GACCCTGCTTACTCTTATCTGCAGCTTCACTGAAGCAAAGGATTCAATCAGGCCTTCTAGCTCAACTTTAAGAGCCTTAGTATTAATAAATATAAAATATATTACCATTCCAAGTATTCTTCTTCAAAGTGCTTCCCTACAATGCATTTAAAAACACACACTGATTAAAAAAAAAAAAAAACTTGGAAAGCAAATTCTCAGGTTTTTCAACTTTATTCTAGGAACCACATTCTAGTTTAAAGTCTGCTTACATTGCAATTTTGCTGTTGTGTTAGGTGCTATTAATAAACCATTCTGGAGAAATTAATTTCTTATGTAATTATATTGACATACCCTAAAAACTCTACCCTATTAAAATCAGAGCCTCATGTAATCAGTAATAGAGCAACAGAATTTTACCAAATTCTAAAACGTTTTAAGTTATACACAAAATAAAATTTGCCTAACAGTCACATATAATGCTGCCCTAATTCTTTAAGTACTTTAAGGTACATTTTCAAATCCATGATTTCATGAACAATTAAGTTTGTTATGTCAATGTAGATTATTTCTTAACAGTGTATTTTCTTGTTCATATTTCCAACCCTAACCTCTTCCTCTCAAGATTCAACATATTATCACAGACATATATTATATTTACAGAATAAAACAAATAAAATGTATACAAATTTAAGAAAGTTTGCTTATTCACACCTTAAATTTTGGATGAGATTTAAAATGCATAAGTTCTCCATGAGTTAACAACCAGAGGATCTAATACTGTAAGTACAGTCAGCAAATGATTGTTAAGCATTTACCATGTGCCAGGAAGGACCTGTACTATGCATCAGGGATATCTGGCCTCTTAAAGCTTATACTAATAGAGCATCAAAAAACAGACAGAAGTAAAAAATTTCAAAACTAAATAAAGGTGTAAAATAAAGGTAGTCTGTAAACTAAACAACTTACTAACAATTTGTAAAGCAGAAGACAGATTTCTAATCTTTTTGATGCTTACTAATTTTACTTTTTGTTGTTTTTATTTACTAACTCAAACAAATACTGCTAAACACATTCAGACAAACAAAAATCTAAGAGTCCAGTCTTAGGTTCAATTTACAATAGTGTACTCATGACAGTTTCCTAAATAGTTAAGGCATTTTGTAAAAGTGAGCACTATTTCTCTATACTTAAGTCAAGGAGTAATTCTGATAATATAATTTCAAGAAATATTTCTCCTACTCAAGTTTGTACATTTTTTTTTAACTTTTCAATACTATTTTGCTCAGATCAATAATTCAAATAAAACTTACTCAAAAATTTGGCACAATTCTGAGGATAAACATGAGTTTAACAGTGTTGAGTAATCAAAGTAATCAAACTACAAGGAAGGGCTGAAAAGTAAAATTCCTTCTTTGACTGAAAACTTGATTTACTGATATCTTTCTAGCCCTGTGTATGAAATACATGGGAGGAAAAAGGTAAGTAACTCATTTTAAAAATAAACAATGAAGCTGAAGTAATCTGATTGATAACATTTTCTAATCACCACTAGTCAGTGTTGCCAGTCAAGCATCCTTGCAGAAATAAATGCATCAAATAAATCTCAAAAATGATTTAAATTTTAATCATAATGCCAAAAATAACATTTGCTTATACTCTTGTTTACTACTGGTAAAAGTTTTCTTTTGTTCCATTTCTATCTAATCAAATGGTGTTTGTATGTTAGACTATTCCAGACTCACTCAACAGCTGTTACAAAATACCAAACTTGGTAATTAAGTCTGACAAGAGGCATACCTCTCAGCTTTACAGAAAAAAATGCTGGCAATGGATCTAGTTCATAACAATGTTCTCAGTTCAGAAATAAATTTTAGTAGCAGTCTAGGTTTGAGAGCAGTGGAAAAAAATTAGAAAACATAAACTAATATTACAAGGTCATCATTCAACTACTGCACCTGATTTACCACAGTGTATCCCCTAATGCCCCAAGGCTATAACATAATAGGTAAGTGAACACAAACGAAAGAAATGAGGAGGGGGGAAAGGTAAAGGTCTGGGACACTCTATTTAAATAAATAGCCTCTTGACTTCCAATCAATATAGCTACTTTATAGGTTTAAAAGAAAACTAAAATTATCTTAACCAAAGATGTCCAATAAAAATATATGAGCCACATACGTAATTTTCAATTTTCTAGTAGTCACATTAAAAAAAAAGTAAAAAGGGAAAATGTCTTTTGTTTAACCCAGTATATCAAAAATAGTCATTGCAACATGTAAGCACTATGAAGAATTTTTTTCCACTGCTTCAGTTTTTAAATGTAAATGGATTAAAATTAATAATTTAGTTTTTTGGCCACATTTCAAGTATTCAATAGCTGCAATGGCTGGTGACTACCATATTGTTAATAACATAGACCTAAATGCAACTTTAATTCAGCTATTCTCAAACTTCTTTGGTCAAAAACCCTCTTACACTCAAATTAATGAAAACTGCAAAAAGATTTTGTTTATATAGGCCCTATCTAGAGACATTTATCAAATCTGAAACTAAAACTGAGAAAACTTTACATTAATTCATTTAAAATAACAATAAACCCTTACTTGTAAAGATAAATAATATTTTTATGAAAATAACTTTTCTGAACCAAAAAATACTGAGTGAATGGCTTTCTTTTACATTGTTGCAAATCTCTTATGTTTGCTTTAATAGAAGATTCTCATATTTTCTTCATTCAATCTACTTTAATATCATGTCACAAAGCCTCTAGAAAACTCCTCTGTACACTTCTGAGAGTAAAAAGACAAATGATATTTTAGTATTATTATGGAAATAGTTATGACTTCACAGACCCCCTGAAAGGTACTCAGGACCCCTAGAAACTCTAGACCACATTTTGGGAGCCACATTGTTAATTTATTATCAAATGTAACTCATAACAATCAAATTCTATCCTCATGTTTCTGTAAGTTTTAGCTTTTAAACATAAACATTAGTGTAGAGGTGAAAAAATATGAATCCCTTTCAATAAGTAAAACAATATTTTGTCCATTTACCTACATACACAAAGGATTTTTTTAAGTTTTTAAGTATTTCTTTGCTGCAACCTGAACATTCAAACTATGAATAACACAAGGAGTTTAAGTAATTTTCAGAACATTCTTTCACCTGCCCTTGTTCAAATTTGTTTCTCAAGGAAACTATTTTATGTTGAATAAACCTGGTTGACCATAGAGTGATGATACACTTTAACTCAGTTTTTATATGAAATTTTAGTACTAATGCTGCAATAAATTCTGAAGGTTAATTCCTTAAACACATCCTCAAATAAAATGTTTTAAAAGAAAATTAATGCCAGCTGCATTTCAACATTATGCTTCATCTTTTCACATACTACTAAGTTTGATTTTTCCAATTTGATGATCTCAAGATTGTTATTAAATATTCCAATTTACAGTATATTAGAAATTTCAGGTTCAAATTTCATAAAGAACTCTGACAAATGAGACATTTGTTTTGTCAGTGAAAATACTTAGGCTAAATTTCCAGACATTTCTCTCCTTTCCATTTAACTGCATTAAGGTAGAACAAATTTTCTGGCGACCCTATTTCTTAAATTAAAAAAAAAGACAAAAAAAAAGTCAAAGCAAGTTAACTTGAGAATGAGGGGAGAATATTTTCAACTGAAAATCTCCCAGAAAGTCCAGACCATATGTACATATAAATATTAGGAAAATAAACAATGCTAAACATTCATTTTTGCTATTATAAGCTATATATACTAGAAATGAGCCTAAATTTCTAAATACACTGTACCACAGACTTAACTCGACATAAAACATGGCCTCAAGTTCCAACCTGTCATATATTTGTATTTTTAAAGATTGGCTAAATTAACCTTCCAATTACACAATGAACTCACAAGTCATATTCACTTACATAGTATAATGTAAAAAATCCAAGAAAAAGAGAAGCCGTGGCTTTCCATTACATATTTCAGAGCTTTATAATTTTAGAGTTTTAAAAGTTGTTAGAGATCATCTAGTCAACCTAGCCTCTAAGCTAGGTACAGATCCTCATCTCCTGACTTCAGGGTCAAGGCTCTTATACATCATGTTACCAGTAAAAGTTTTATGAAGAATGTCAAGTCTTCATCACAAAAATATTTTGTACACTAAAACAACAGTCATTTTAATAAATATGCTATTTAGCAATAAATGTGCACTATTTATTTTATCCTTTATTCAAACTCCTCCTGCAGCACAGTTGATAGTTATCTAAGAAGAACACACAGTTACTAAAAGAGAAAAATTAAAAGTATATCTCTAGTACCTTAACGTGCAACAATAGTAGCAATACTTACCACTCTTACCAGGTCCATTATATACACTAAAGCTTATCTCCCCTAGTAAGTGTGCTTTAATAGGGACCAGTGTATATCAATCAACAACACATTATAGCAATCACTGTAGGTATATTAACATTTATGTATTTTACAGATTTTCATATGTCTCCTCAATTAGCCTATAAAAATCTTTGTAATGAAGAATTATGTCTAACACTTGCTGACCTCCCCAAAGGGTGATTAAAAAAGTAATCATTGTGCCCATTTTACAAACACAAAATTTTACACTAAACATTCTTCTCCCAACATCATTGGAAATTATCTTTAATTTAGAACGATGATGCTCAATTTTCTAGGCCACCTCTCCTCCCCAACTTTTGATTCACTTGGGTAAATCAGCAAACTTGTCTCAAATTCCTTTTAATACAGGGTTTGTAAAGGAGCTTCAGATTACATCGACATGATTGAGGAAACAGTCTGAAAACAATTATACATTAATAGTATTCTTCACAAAACATGATGATAATAAAGTTATGAGGTTTGTGTAGGCTAGAAACTGCAGTAAGGCTGGAAAACTGCAAAGTTAACTTTGTTTTAAACCCTCATCAAGGGAGATAAAACTTCTGTAATTTCAAACTGAGGTCTAGACCCACTCCAAGCAAAGTATCTAGAGGTCACATTCTGCTAATTATTCCAAAAGCTTATGAAATACCTCCCACTGGCAAATTAAACCCTCATCACAGCATCTTCTAAAATTCTCTGACTGGAGGAGTTTTAAGTATCATTAATTTATAAGTATCATTAGAACCACTAATATAAACCCAAAACTTCCATCCCTTAATTGATATATTAATGGACTAGACATACAAAAAGAACCAAAGTTCTCACTGTACTCTGAGTCTTATTCACTAAAACTTAAGTTCTTTCTGCGAACAGAAAATAACTGTCAGGTGGGATTTAATCACTAAGAGTAAATGATGACTTTTCTTAGGGAGCTTTGAAATGTACAGAATGGCTGGTAACTTGTTATGCTGTACGGTACGTACACCGTTAAGTACTACAGCAGAATTTAAGTTCAAAGGTCTTCTGCTATGTCAAAATAAACATAATGTATGTTCATGATTTCTCCAATCAAACTGAATCCCGAAGTTTCATCAACTAAACCACCAATTTCAAGCCTCCTGCCTAAAAACAATGGATGGAAAAGGAAGGGTAAGATCTTTTACAACCTTAGTTTTCGGTGATCATTTACCATCTTCCAATTCCCACTGATGGCGATAATGAAATAGGTTCCGGGGAAAGTAACATGTATGATTATTACAGTAAGTAGTATTCGAGCACCGCTACAACAATCCAAGGCCCTCACTGCGCTGGCTGCTATTAAGTACTGCTTCTTTTTCTATGTAAGTTAAGTCCGTGCCCTTCCGCTGCAGCAGTGGCGCTGCACATCCCCCACTCCTGCGGCCACTTCCGTGTTTACACTCCTCTTCCCTCCAATTCCATGCGTACATTGTCAGCTTCACTCCCGCCCAATCTTCATTGGCCCACCTCGGGCCTCTAGTCCCGCCCCCAGAAAGCAGCGTTCTTATTTGGAACATCTCAGAGAGCAGAATGGAACCAGAGGCCTGTCAATCCCGTCCTTTCTGTCCTCTCCCGGGCGCTTCCGCTATGGTGGGAGGTTTGGGGGGGAGGGGAAAAGGGGTTAATTCCGTGCTGAGACTTCCCTAGGGCCAAGACTCCCTCCCACCCGCCCCACTCCTTCACCCGCTGTTTACAAAAATAAACGTTCTTCTCTGACGCCCCATAGTTCCAGGTCAGGGGTACAAGATATGTTCCATGTCTTTCCCATTCACCCCCTTAAAAAAACAACACACGAGGGAAGGGACATAAACCTAGTTTCTTCACATTCACCCATTAAATGAGGCAATGGAGGCGGTCCCCTGAGGGAAACATCGTCCCCGGTTACTCAACAGTGAGTGACCCTTTCCAAAACCGTTACTCCTGAGACTGCATAAGGTGGGGACAGGAGGAGGAGGGTCAGCGCATTTTTTTGGGGGGGGGCGGGTATCGATATACCGGACATTGCCCCGGGTTGCCTCCTCCATGCGGAAGTCATGGATCTGTGGACCAAGCTTGAAAGGAGAACGGGGCGGGGGAGGCCAGCATTCACCGGAGAAGCCTGCCGTCCCCAACGCGGGCAATAAGCGGCCTCTCCAGCCAGACAGCGTGGCAGGCGCAGCCGAGACAACAGCCTCACTCACTTCCTGGTTCCTCAGCAACAGGGGTGAAGCGCACAACTCGTCCGCCCCCGAGTCCCCAACTTCACTGCGGCTCCGTTCTCCAGAGCCCGCTGCCAGTGCCCTGCCTGGCAGCTGCTGCCGCTGCCAGCCGAACCCACCCTGAAGCGACAGCGCCCGATTCGAGGCAGGTTACTCTCCAAGGTGATCACTTCCTGATTCGTCGCCTCCATTACTTCATTCACTACCCCCCCCTTTTCTCCGGCCGCCCCAGTGACTGTGAGGAAGACACTGTCGCCCTGTACTGACCGCTACAGAGCAGTCACCCCGCCTTCTGTGCACCCCCTCTTCTGCTGCACGGATGCACAGGAGAAAAGTTCCCCGGTCCTTACCGGCCCGGATGAGCAGATCCAGCTGGTTCGTGGGTCCCTCATGCAGAGACGTCGCCATGTTTATCCCGGGGCTGGAGCTGCTGCTTCACATTGACTTACACCGTGAGCAGCGGCGGCAGGGGAGGAGGCGGAACCCGCGCCCGGAGACACACGCCGTGCTTCCGACACACTCACGCACTCGCACACACTCACACGCCCGGATCCTAGCGCGTCCTCCGACAGGAAGCCGAGTCCGACCCGCCTCCCGCCGCGGGGCTGAGAAACCCCACCACCTAACGGCAGGGGAGGCGGCGGCGGGGCCTCCCTGGCTGGCAACGCGATCCTTCCGCCCTGCGCCCAGACAGGAAGTCCCGGACGCCTGCTCCCGAGAGCGCCCACAGCCCGCGGCGAGAGAGAGAGACACCTGAGGCTAGGAAACAGCCCCAGGAGTCACGGCTTGGACACGGCCTCTCGACAGGAAGAGGCACATTTTACACTCTGCGGAAGAAAACTCTACAGTTGTCCCCCCTCTGGAAAAGAGCCATTAAATCAAATTTTCTTCCAGGAAGGGATCTAATACCTAGTCCCGCAGCTGTAAATAAAGGTGGCTATTTAACTTGTGTTGGCCTTATTAAAGCTTATGCAACACGTAACCCGTTCACTTAAAAAAGCAGCACTTTCAAGTGAACCTAGAAAATACTCTAAAACCTTTACTTGGTAAGGAGCTTTCCAACTACTTTCAGAGACCGACTTCGTCCTTTTCCCTTTGCAGGAGTGTCAAAGAGCACACTAAACAGGTATTTGGTAAAGAGCATAACACACGTACCCTTTCATTTCTGTATGCTTCATTTGAAAACATATATGTCATCATCTACTTCCAAAAAAATTTTTTAAATAGAATCTAACCTTATTACAAATAAAGTACGTATTAAAATACAAAGAGGGAGATAAATTGTCATTTAATGACTACATATTGAAAATACAGGAAATCAAACCAATAGAATGATAACGGATGAGGCTTCATTTAAACAAGGGAAAAAAAAGCATCCCTGGTTTCAGAATTCGATAATATAAAAATACGTGAAGCAAAATGTTGCCCTAAATTTGTTTCTATACAAAATTTACATAAAACAGTGCCTCCCAAAGAGTAAGTGCTTTGCTGGTAAACACGAACAAAGATATGGCAACTACCAATTTGAAATAGCAAACAATTAAGGTGACAACTTTTATGCTCTGAATATTCTGAACTGTGCTGATAATCTGGAGAAAACAAATTTTCCAGTGGCAATATTAATGCAAAATCATTTATAAAAGTTTGCCCAAAGTCTGTGCAGTGTCAGAATAAATTTACACAATCCATGACTATTCTTTCTCATTTCTTCTCATACTCATTTATTCTCTTACTCTTTTCCCCTAACCCTACCACTATCCTTACCCTCCCCAAATCCCACCAACCTACCTGCCATTTCCAAAGTACAACTCCCGGAAACCAAATACCTTTCCTGGATTAGATAAATCAGCCATGAATGGGAAAAAATGAACTATGTGACTAGTAGCTTTCGTTTTTTATTTCTTATTAATTTAAAATAAGGATCATCCATTGATAGGCATCATCTTAAACTGAGACTTACCCACGTGGGGATGATAAGGAACACTAAGTAACTGCTGGCTTTAAACGGATAATTGAAACTGATAATAAATCTGAATGTCCACTCCTATTAGTAGTTTTGTATGTATTGTTTAAAACAGAAACAAGTAAGTTAAACCAAAGGTCTATTTTTTTCTTGAGGTGACACACAGTCAACTAGGCTTAAGGAGTATTCTTCCTGTTGTGGAAAAGTGTTAGTCTGAAACCTGATCTACAACTTTTACCTCGCTATCTATTCACTTCTTGTGATTTCTCTTAAGAAATGTCTAGTGTGTGTGGAGTGTGTTTTTCTCTCTAATTATAATATGTATCCATGTCAACCCTTTATTTTAAGCTCCAAGAAAACAGAGAATAGAATATAATATTTATATATTAAAACAGAAATGATTGCAGAAAAACTGGAAAATATTCCTATATAGTTGCAGTACTTGTATAAACAATTCCCTGGGCTTTAAATGTAATTCTGACCTGCTACTGTAAATGCAATTCTGCCTTGCTACTGTAAGTAGGCTTTCAAAAGCCTACCAATACTTTTTAGAGACTAATAATAGTATACTGGGAATAGCAAGTAAGATTGGCTGCTGCTGCAAATATAAATTGGCACAAACTTTTAGGAAACCAATCTGTTATATATCAAGAGGTTCGCATTTTATGACACAGGAATTTCATTTTGGGGACCTGGCTTGAGGAAATAATCAAGACGTTCAATGGATTGTTCTATTAAAAATAATGTTTGAAGTATTTTTAACAACATGGGAAAATATTCTTAATATAACTGTGACAGGATTTAAATATATATGTATTTTTTCCACACAGTATGATCCAAATATGTTTATGTGAATATAGGTATATTTCATATGGTTATGTGTGTGTAAATGGATGGATAGATGGATGGTAGATACACACTTATCTGCGTTTCTCAAGTCCTCAACACTGAGCAGGTATTTATAAACTGAGTACTAAAAAAACAAACATTGAGTAAGAATAAGTAGACTAGCATGGTAGACACTGTAGAGCAAATTCATATTCTGCTAATAACATTACAGAAAGGCATCCCCTGTATCAGTTGTTGCTGTGTCCCAGCAGAAAAAAACAATAGTGAATATTAATAGCTAACTCGTATTAAGTGCTTTCCAAATAAAAGGCACAGTGCAAAACAATTTACCTTCATTTTTTTTTTCACTTATTCCTCTCTACATTCCTATGAAATAAGTATTGTTATGATGTTCATTGTACAGATGAGGAATCTAAGGTTCCTTGCCCATGGTCATATACTTAATTATGGGCAGGATCAGGATTTGAACCCAAACATCTTGATTCCAGTGCCCTTTCTCTCACACACACTCTAAGCACCAAAGTAACAATGTCTATCTATCTGTTATGATGAATTTAGTATGTTTAGATTTTTCTTGTCCATAAATTCTTTTGTATTCTTCCCTTCAAGAGATGGAGCCTAATTCTCCTCGCCCTGTGAGTATTGGCTGGACTTACTGACTGACTTGTAACGAACAGAATGAAGCTGAAGTGATTGTGTCCAACTTCAGAAACTATCTCTTAATAGGTACTGTGGCATCCTGCTTGCTCTCGTCCTCTTGGGTCACTGTCTCCTGGAGGAAGTAAGCTGCCACGTCGTGCGTACAGTCAAGTCACTCTGTAGAGAGACCCATGTGGCAAGGAAATGTGGTACACTGCCAACAGCCACCATGTGTCTGAGTTATCTTGGAGAAAGACCCTCCAAGCTCTAATCAAGACTTCAGGTAACTGCAGTCCTGGCTGACAGATTCCAACATCATGAAAGACCCTGAGAGAACTGTCGAGCTAAGTGACCTTTACCTCAAAAACTGTATGAGATGTTAAATGTGTGTTGTTTTAAACTGCTAATTTGTTACGCAATGACAGATAATTAATACAGGGGGAAGGCGGAATTTAAACTCTCAACTTGTCACAATATTTTACGACTTGGAACTAAAAAAAAGGAAAAGAATAAAGGTTTATAAATGACCTAAAACTTTCAGCTACAGAATCCTGAGCAGTTCTTTTCATTTGTTAATTCTTTATAGCCTGGAATCAACGTTTTCATCCTCCAATCTCTGCATTACAAAAACAAGTATTAATAATATAATCCTTAGAATTAAGGTCTAATATAACAAAAATAATTAGATACCCTTGGACTTTTTATAGAATTTATATGCCAATGGCCACAAAATGTTCAGTGGTGCTATCTAAATGACTTTATGGTCCTGTAGTAAACAAGATGAAAAAACTTGAGACAAATATAATAAAAATATATTTAAAATATATAAGCATATAATTAAAATATAATAATATATATATATGCAGTTTTTGTTTGCAATACCATATAGGTTTTAAACGTTTTTATTTTTATATTTAACCTGGTAATTTCATTTATTGTTTCCCTTCATCTGGTATACAGAATCACAAAATGTTATAGTTGGAAAGGAACCTCCAGATCACATTACCCAGAGATTTTCCAAAAATAAAGAACTTGAAAATCATGATCTCTTTTCCCTGACCATAATGAATTAGGTATTATACTAAAAACTAAGTATATAATTCCATGCTGTATCAAATAGTTCTTTAAGTTAGATTCTAGTACAAACAAAGAACAACAGGCTTTAAGTTTTTTAAAAAAATTATGGGTAAGAATAAAAGGGGACAGAGATTCTACCCATTAATGTTATTTTACTGTAATTTGGGAGATCAACACTGAGTAATTTAATTGTTAAACCCAGGTATCTCTTCTTAGTTATCTTATAACCCTGTCTCTCCAAACAAATTACATTATTGACCATCTCTTATTGAAACCTTTTCCTTCATTTTATTTTCATGGTAGTAAACTGCCTGGCTTTGTTTTTTTTCCTATTTGCTTCTTTTCAGTCGCCTTCACTCAATTCTACATAACCGTTAAATGTAACAACACTGCAAAAAAATTCTTATCTGTTTTCTTAGATGCTTAGTCACCATCTCTTTTTATTCTCCATTCTTTCCGGATGACATTAACCATTCACCCCCATGGCTTTCAATCTTATCTCTATACTGATTCTAAAGTCTGTGTCTCCAATCTTGACCTTTTTTTTTTTTTTTAAGGCTCTAGGTCCTAATTTCCAATTGTATAGTAAAAATCTCCACTGGGGATGACCCATAGGTGTCTTAAGGTCTCCTCCTTTGTTTCTCCTATCAATAACATCACCATCGTCCTAAGTTAGAAATCAGGGTCATCCAGGTGCCTATTTTAGGAACTCAACTCTTAAAAATTTTTTGAGGTGGATTCCAAATATACAGGAAGTTACAAAAATAATATTACAAATAGCCATGTTTCCACCATCCAGAACCAACAACTATTAACATTTTGGCCTTTATGCTTTAAGGTCTTTTTTTTCTTTTAAGAAATAACACATTACAGATGAAAATAACATGTTCTTTGAATACCATCCATTCCCATTCACCATCCTACTTCTCCAGAGAAACCACTATTATGAGTTT
>PVKY010011339.1:0-12087 GCA_004027775.1 Bradypus variegatus
ACAGCCCCAACCTGCACATTGATTTCAACCTAGTAAAGCCCTTGAGCAGATGACCCAGCTAACTGTAAGCTAATAAATGGGTGTTGTTTAAGGCCCCTAAGTTTGTGGTTATTTGTTATGCAGCCATAGAAAACCAATAAAGCCAAAGCTGACAGAGCATCACTTCCACTACATTCTGTTGGTTAAAAGAGTCACAGGACCAGCCCAGATTCAATGTGAGCAAAGACCACACAGGGATAGGACTCCTGGGAGATGTGGCTCATCAGGACCATTTGGAAAGAAGCTAATCATAAGTACAATCAATTCCCTGAGACCTGGATCCTACCTGGACCCAGAACAGACCCCAGTGTCTGGCTGCCAAGTCTCTATGAAGCCAAGTATACTCCCAAGGTGGGTAAACTGTTCTGCTGGAAGTTGCATTTGATATCTAACCTGACTCCCTCTTGCTGAAATTCCAGCCTATTTTTTTATCAATTCAGTCAAAGCATGTTTTAACCAAAAGGACACACAGGAGCCATTTGGTTTAAACTCTGTAATTTACACTGAGGGAATGTGAGGACAAGAGGGAAAGATATTTTCCAAGGTCCCAGAGCAAACCAGGGACTAGGGTTAAAGCCCAGGGGTCTGAACTCTCAGCCTAGAACTTCCTCCATTCAGCTCTTACTTTTGTGCTCAGTGAATCATTCTCTCCTCTGTCCCCCAAAGGAAAGGCACTCATTTTGCCTTGGTCCACACCACATCCTGGGTTCCACCCTGTCCTGGCTCCTCTGTGGTTCTGAGGCTCATCTTTTTACTCCCTTGGGTCTAAAAAATTGAGAAGAGAAATTAGATGTCTCCGGGTACCAGATGCCCCCTCAGCCCTCACCTCACCTCTTCACAACACACTGTTCCCAAGACTCAGAGCTTGGAGGACAGCCTATGTGCCAGGAATTGGGTTTCATCCAGGTCCTGGTCTGACTGCTCCTGGTTCACATTCTGGGATCGTGGACAAGTCACACCCAGCTCACATTCTGTTTCTTCACCATAAATGAGGAAAATACCCTGACAGTTGAGGTAAACCAAGAGAACAACCTTCGCAGACCACAGAGGGTCGATTTCCTGTGGTTTTTCCAAGAGAAACCTCAGCTCCTGTTCCCTACAAACCTTCCCTTCCTCTCTAACTAAAGGTCCAAGCCCCCCATCATCCCAGTCCCCTCACCCATCTCTTTCCCTTTTCTTTTTTTTTTTTGATAGTGCT
This sequence comes from Bradypus variegatus, assembly GCA_004027775.1. Taxonomy (NCBI): domain Eukaryota; kingdom Metazoa; phylum Chordata; class Mammalia; order Pilosa; family Bradypodidae; genus Bradypus; species Bradypus variegatus. The sequence continues at coordinate 1,238 of PVKY010011339.1, forward strand.
TATCACCATCTGAAGTTAAACTAGGCATTTATTTGTTGTACTTCTTTAGCATCTGTTTCTCACCCAGCCATAAGTTCCACAAGGGCATGAATCTGTGTTATGCACCACTGTATCTGAAGAGTTTGACTGACAGTAATGTTCAAAAATCATTTGTTGAATAAATAATGGAACCAAGACTAAGAACAGTGCAAAACTCCAATGTTGGTCCAAGAGGGGATCACCAAGAGGGAATCAGGTCTGAGTTACCATTTTGTCAAGTGAAGAACACAATGCATAGGCAGCCCAACCCAACCAGCCCAGCCCACTCATCTCTGGATCTTGATTTCACTTAGAGCCTGAACCCCCCATGCAACACTGATTTACAAATTGCTGAAAAAGTCTCTAGATTGTTGACATTTGGAATGAGAGAGCTCTATGGATGTGAGTCTGGTTTCTCTCCCAAACTCATCAGGGCATATTCGTATTCGTGTCCCTGCCCAGAATGCCTAACAAGTGCCATTTGAGTGGCTATCCCTCAATTAATTAATGAATTACTGAATAAGTGAGTGAATGAGTGAGTGAATGAATGGATGAATGAATGAGTGGATGCACAATAGATGGCTGGACTATCAGATGAATTGATGATAGATGGGTGGACAGATGGCTGGATGGAGAGATAGGTAACAGGAGAGAGGGAGGGATGGTTGATGAATGGATGGGTGGGTGGATAAATGAGTAGACAGCTTTGATTTACTGTGTCTCAAAATCTCCAAACTTGTGGAGCAGAGGAAGTAGATTTGCTCTGTGGCCCTACAGGTCAGAGACAGGACCACAAAAACAAAGCTACAGGAAAGCAGACATCAGCAAATCATAATGGAAGAAGCTCCCTGTCACTAGTGATGCACAATTAAAAACTAAACACCCCCTGTCAGAAGACTTGGGTAAGCAAGAATCAGATCCTGGTTGGGAGGCTGAGCTACATGACTTTTTCCTTCAGACTCAGAAACTAGGATCCTAGAGGGAGTGACAGAAGTGAACTCCACATCAACCAGTTTTGGTGAAGGCTGTGCTCTCATCCTCTACCCAAATCACGGGGATTCACTAACTGCCATCGCCCTCCTGGGGTTGATGGCAGAGTAGACAACAACTGGGCCAACACTTATTAGGTGCACTCTTAAGGACAACCTGTGAGGCTGGGATTGTTACTCATCCCACATCCATCTGATTTTTGTACTCTGTCTTCGCAGCCTTATCGGGAAGAATGTGCAAGTCCCAAAATCTTGAAAAGCACAGATCATCCATGGGACCTTAAGCAAGTTACTACCCTCTCTGAGCTTCAATAGCGTCACATGGTTTGGGGGAGAATTAAATGAGAGAATTACATAAAGTACCTAGCACAGTGCTGGGCACATTGAAAATCCTCAATAAATGATAATATTGGAATTGGTGTTAGCTTTAGCATTGAAATCAGTATTCAAATCCACATCAGTATTTGCTTTCATATTTATTAGAGGTATTACCATAGACTAATAAATCTTAGGACCACAGACTCATTGATTCTTGGAATAACAGGTTATTAGAAACTGACAATCTCAGAAGAGTCAAACTTTAAAATTACCAAACTGTAGAGCCATGGGTGATGCATGAATGGTTTGATTCAGCTACTCCCAGCGTGGGCAGGACCTCTGGGTCACTAGTTTAGCCATCCCAGCTAGCCTCCAGGCAGGGACAGATGCCTCTCTCCAGTGTTCTTCAGCCCACAGCTCCGGGCCAAAACGCCCTCTGAGCCCACCTTGGGAAATCCGGCTGGACCCCTTGGCCCCGAGCTCCTGTTCTTAGACAACCCAGAATCCCAGGAATTTGCAGCCACAGAGAGTAGGGTTATTGGACTGAGCCAGGGGGCTGATGAAATATGGAAGCTCCCAGAGTTGGGCCTGGTGGGGAAGGCCACATTTTCTGTGTCATGTTCTATTGCACGCCAATCAATTACAGTGCGCCCTATATAAACACATCATGAGGGCTTTGGCAGGAGGCCGGGGTGAAGTTGGGTGTCAGGGTAAAACAGGGGATAATAAAATCACTGGAGATTTATTTCTCTAAATTGGAAACTTCATGCTTACACCTGACTAAATCATCAGGCTGAAATTGGAGCCGACTCCCACGGAAAACACATGTAACCTTATCCCATCTTTGTTTAACGGAGACCCATCAAGCTGCCTGATGGATTCTCCAGATGCGGCCAGAGTGATTCCTTTGGCTCCTTGCATTCTGGGGGTCTCGATCAGACCTGTCTTCAACTGTGCCCACCCTGCTCTCTGGGAGGCAGGTGTTCATGCAGAATCACCATCCCAAGGTGGCACCCTTTTACTCTCTGTACCTAAGATCCTCTTTTCCACAAAGCTACTCTCCGTAAGAAGGAGAGAAATGTTGAATAAGATGGAAGGCAGCTGCCATACCAGGGAAAGAGCTCTAAGCTAGAAGTTGGCAGCCTGGGTCCAAATCACAGCTCTGGGATAGGATCCCTTTATCTCTCGGGGTTAAAAGAGTTAGCCACTTCCTTTTACACTGTCCCTTCTCCCACAGAACTTTTATGAGGATTTGATGAGCTAATAGGTTAAAAGAAGAACTTTATAGTTTATAAATTTATGGTACAATCAATCTATAATTTTCCATTTAAATTAAGAAGCATTGTACAGGGAGGCAGTATGAGGTCATCCACCCTCTGTGTGAAGGAGTTTCCCCTTTACCAGGAGTGACCAGAAGACTCTGGAAGGGGATCCTATCAGTAAGCACCATGAGCTCATACAATAGCTCACCTAATCCATACATCGTAGGTACAAATTATACCTCATTCCAAAGGGATCACAGAGGTTCTCTGACTTTCCCAAACCACCCCATCAGGGTAGTAACCATGACTTCCTTCCGTGGAGATCTGTCTGACCCCAAAGTGCTTGAAAGTGTATGACAAGTGCTCTGTGAAGCCTGAGGGAGAAAAGATGGGCAGGACCTTCCAGGGCACAATACCGGCCCTGCCCCCCTCCCAGCCCTTCCCTTCAAGTCCTTAAATTCTGACCCACAAAACACACTCACCTCAGCGTGCACCGCAGGTGGTCATTGGCTGGGAGGCAGCAGGCCCGAAGCTCCCTCTTCAGAACAGGACTCCCAGCTCACACCTCCGCCATCACCCTTTTGAAGGGGTGAATGGGGGGAGGGAGGAGGCGCCAGGAGGAGCCCTTGTGTGTCATTTTCAGCAGCAGTCAGCAGAGCCTTGCAAAGTGCAAGATGGCTTTTTTAGCCTAGCATAAGGATCTAGTTAAAAACCAATAAATCAGCAGTGAAATGTGCAGACCAGCCTTCTCCGTAAAATCAACATGGCTTGTGCCTCTGCAGGGAGCCCTCTGACAGCCAGGCTGAAGCCTGGGGCTCAGGCAGAGCCTTCCTCTGCTGGCATGGGGGGGGGGTGGTGGTGGTGGTGGTACATAATGGAAAGGGGTCTCCTCTATCCCCTGAGAAGATGAGCGCTAAGCAACCTGGGCCCTGCCTGGGAGGCATTTAAGTCCCAGACATTCCCTCTCTAGAAGCAGGGATGCCAGAAAATATGTGAACAACACCCCAGACAGCCTCAGCCTCCTCCACACCACCCCACCCTGACACAGAAAATCGAATTATGAGATGAATGGGCTGCGGAGTGAATGCGAAGGGAGGGCCCCCGGGCATCTCCCCAGCACCAAAGAAAGCCATCTGCAGAGAGGGGCTCGGGGACTCCCTTGGGAAATCGTTCCTGGGGAAGACACCCCACTCATCTCTGACAGAATGGGTACCCCAAGCCTCTATGTGCCCAGCCCTGGCCTCCCAGGCCTGGGGATAGAGATTTAAGGAGACCCCCGGATCACCCTCAGGACGGTATTTAATATCTGTAAAACTGCCACTCGGGCAGCCAAGGTAAACAGCGTCCCTGGCAGTTCAAAGGTGAGCGAGTTTAAATGTTTCCCCTTTGCCTGAAAGGAATCCGTGCCGGGCCTGTGGCAGCGGCGGCCCCCGGGGGCGCCCGGCCCCCCGCACCGCCAGCCCGCAGCATCTGTGCACACAGAGGCTGCGTCTCCCACACAAATACTCAAAATTTCTCATTAAAACTTATGACTGTGTCAACAGCGCAGGCTGGGCCCCCTAATCTGGAAAAGACATTTCGCCGCCCGCCCCCGCCCCCGCCCCCGCCCCACGCCCCGCGCGCCCCACGCCCCGGGCCGCCGCCGTCACTCAGCCCGCGAGGCCAAGATTTGCAACTGTTCCACTCCATCTCCTCGGGTTCCCGGTGACCCGGGCGCGCGCTCTCCCTCTCGCTCGGGCGGCGGGCGGAGCAGAGGCTGGGAACGTGTTGACACAGGGGCCGAGCTCCAGGGGGGTGCTGGGCGCACAGTCCCTCGGCGCGCCGGGCCCGGCCGGGCGGGCGACCTAAGGCGGCTGGCTTTCGAGGCCAGAGAAGGGCGCTGGGAGTGGACCGAGGGCGTGAAGGGACGCCAGTGGGCGCTGCCGCTGAGCCAGGAAAGAGCTCTGTCTCCTGGCAAGGGTATGTTTCAGAGTGGGTTCAATAACCTCACCCCCAGCTGCATCCCCCCAAAACTTGTTCTGGTCCACAGCTGAGCCAGCAGGACAAGGCGCCTGGCCCTCGGGGGCTGACAGGCAGGGGGAGAAGAGCACGGAGACCTCCAGGCCCCAGTCAGCGGGGAGAGAGAGGGCGCCCCTGGTGGAGGGAAGAGGAAGGTGCTCTGAGGGTGGGAGACTGAATGCGACTAGGTCTAGACATGCAGCCTCTAGGGAAGAGGAAAGTCAGAGAAACAGCTTGGATATAGAAAAAGTCAACACTGTTCAAATCCCAACTCTGACACTTAGGAGACTTCCATTTCCTCTTCTATAAAATGGGAAAAATAATAGAAAGATAGTATCTGTATGCACCTACTCCAGTTCCTGGCACACAATAAGTACTTGTTAAACAGTAGCTATTCATTCAGGCAACCTGTATTTATTAAGGCTCTCCTATGTAGGGCCATGAACAAAAAAGGAATGACAGTTTTGTAAGGGGACACATGGTATCCAAGCAATTAAAACGAAGGCTACATGTTATGAAAGGGGAATCACAGGGTTGTTGGTGGGTGCTCTAGGCAGAGGGTCTCAGAGGAAGGCATAGGAATACAGTGACTCAAAGATGGGGCTTTGCAAGGGCAGCAAGGAAAAGCCAGGAGAGGGTACAGCCTGTGCAAAGGCCCAGAAATATGGATGAGGCTGATGAAGAGGGAAGGGGGGGGAAGGGGCAAGTTCCTACACAGTGTGTGACTCTTGATGAACACTCTTGGATTTGATTCTTTGTTGCATGTGCATGTACTTACAGAAATATGGGTATACATTTAGTGTATGTGCATTTGAAGATGCCAGAATATGTACACCCACACATATGCATGTTTAAAATTGTATATGCTCATTTGGATATGTGTACATGTGCCTGGGTGAGCATTTATATGTGAATATGAGTGTATTTGTGTGTCCCTATATATGTGTCCATACTTCTATGCTTGTGAATCTGAATGAGGACTTGTGCATCTGTGTTTGCACAAGCATCTATACTTATTGATGTGTGTCTTTGTGTACACACTTGTGCTCACTCACACACACACTTTAATAAACACTGATTTTCCACTTCCTGCACCTTCTTTGGTGTGGGAACTGGAGGGGCTGGGTCGTGAACATATCCTTACCTTTAACTGAAGGCAGATATTCCCACCAACAGGCCATGCCTGGAACTGATAGTCATCAGCCTAATGGACCAACTTCCTTCTGAGGCCACACAAGCATTCTGTTTCCTCTGCTCCAAAGAAGAAAATAAAAACTTGTCAAGATTTCCCTCCTTCAGAAAACTGAAATCCAGGCACTCACCCCTTCCACCCCGTCCTCATCCCCAAGTCAAGGCCTGTGGTGACACTGCGCTGTGGTGAGCGGGAGTAATTCAGCACCGGGTGTGGGAAACTGTTGCCAGGATCCATTCCAACTTGCTCTGCTGATGTGCTGTGTGACCTGGGACAAGTCACTTTGCCTCTCTGATCTGGCGAAAATGACCCCTTCATCTTAGACTAAAATAGAAACAAGCCTGTTACAAGAGGATGACTAACCCCCTCCAAATTATTCATTGAACTGGATTTTCAACTTAAAAAAAAAAAGTAATACTCAGAAAAGTCTCATGAAGTCCAAGAGGTCCATTGCAGATGTTGGTTCCATAGAGTAAGATCTTTCTTTGTCTTTGTCACCTCTGTATTCCCTTCCAAGAACCATACCTGCCACATAGTGGGTACTCAATAAAGATCTGTTTAATTGCTAAATTTGTTCATTGAGCTATTTACCCATTCATTCACTCAGCAAAGAATCTCTGTGCCAGGTCTGAAGCATGCCCCTCACTCAACCAAAGAAGAGGGTCTCTCTTGCTTAGGCTTTACTGTTGAAAATCCCAGATAAATCAGAACTACTTTAAATCTGTGGCTGCCCAACTCCAACAGGCCTCAAAACTTCCAGGAAACACAACTGTTTCCCTGCTCCTTCTTTTGCTCCCCCCAGTGGCTGCTCAAACTTTCCCATCTCGCCTCAGAACCTCCAAACATCCTCCTCCTCTCTTCCTCCCTTGCAACAGGTGGTCTTCTCAGAGAAATCAACTTTCTGCCACTTTGTTCTGCTGCTGTGGAAAACAGTTTGGCAGTGTCTCTAAAAGTTAAACATAGAACTACCGTATGACATGGCAATCCCACTTCTAGGTATAACCACAAAAGAATTGAAAGCAAGGAGTCAAACAGATATTTGTACACAAGTGTTCATAGTAGCATTATTCACAAGAGCCAAAAGGTGGAAGCAACCCAAATGTCCATCAGCAGATGAATGGATACACAAAATGTGGTATATATCCATAAATGGAATATCATTCAACTGTCAAAAGGAATTAAGTTCTTATATATGCTACTACATCATGTTGAGTGAAATAAGTCAGATATGAAGGGACAGATATTGCATCATTTCACACACATGAAATAGCCATAATATGCAAACACATAGAGACAGAAAGTAGAAAATAGGTTAGCAGGGGTGGGGGGAGGAAGAATGGAGAGTTAACACATAATAGAGGCAGGTTTGGGGTAACAGGAAAGTTCTGGTAATGGATGATGGTGAGGGTAGCACAACATTGTAAGTGTGATTAATCCCACTAAATTGTATGCTTGGGAGTGCTTGATCTGGGAAAGTTCACAATTCAAAGAGAGAGAGACAAAAGGGACAATAACAACTAAAACAATTCATGGTCCCAGAATAGATCTAATAATGGAAGAGAAAATGCCCAAAAGGTCATTATTGGGACATATGGAAAATTTGGAATATAGGATTTTAAAACTTTTTACAAAGCTGCTATAATCAAAGTAACATGGTACTGGCACAAGGACAGACATATAGACTAATGGAATCAAACTGAGAGTTCAGAAATTAAACCTCACAACTATGGCCAATTGATTTTTGACAAGGGTGCCAAGTCCACTGAATGGGAAAAGAATAGTCTCTTTAACAAATGCTGCTGGGAAAACTGGATACCCACATGCAAAAGGAAGAAAGTGAACCCTTACCACACATATCAAAAGATAACTCAAAATGCATCAAAGACCTAAATATAAGAATGAAAATAATAAAACTCTTAGAAAAAACACAGAGAAACATCTTCATGACCTTATGTTAAGCAATGGTTTCTTAGAATTTACAACAAAAGCACAAGTCACAAAATAAAAAATAGACAAATAGGACCTCACCAAAATTAAAAATGTCTGTTCATCAAAGGACTTTACCAAGAAAGTCAAAAGACAATCTACAGGATGGAAGAAAAAATTTGAAAACCATATCTGAAAAGGGTTAACAATCCATAATTTATAAACTCTCACAACTCAGCAACAAAAAGCCAGACAATCCAATTTAAAAATGGGCAAAAGATTTGAACAGACATTTCTCCAAAGAAGATATATGTATTAGTTGGGGTTCTCTAGGGAAACAGAATCAATGAGAGATATCTATGAATATAAGATTTATAAAAGTGTTTCACGCATCTGTGGTTATGCACAAGTCCAAATTCCGTAGGGCAGGCAACAAATTGGCAACTCCAGTGAAGATGTTTGATGAACTCCTCAGGAAACGAATTGGCAACTTCAACGAACTCCTCAGGAAACGAACTGGCAACTTCGACAAACATATTCAATGAACTCCTCAGGAAACGAACTGGCAACTTCGACGAACTCCTCAGGAAACACTTTGCTGGGCAGCCACAGAAGTGAAGGTCCTCTATCTGTCTTACTTAAAAGTCTTCAACTGATAGATTGGATTAAATCTAGCCAACTGCTTTCTCTCGTTGTGGAAGACACACCCTTCATTGACGTCATCAGTCACAGCTGCAGCCAACTGACTGATGATTTAATAAACCAGCCTGTTGGGTACCATCACTTGGCCAAGTTGACACATGAACTTAACCATCATGGTATACAAATGGCCAAAAAGCACATGAAAAGATGCTCAACATCATTAGCCATTAGGGAAATGCAAATCAAACCACAATGAGATACCATTTCACACCTGCTGGAAAGGCTACTATTTTTAAAAAATAGAAAATAGCAAGTGCTGGATAGGGGATGGGAAGTTAAGGCTTAAAATGTACAGGGTTCCTATTTGGAATGATAGAAATGATTTGGTAATAGATTGTGACGATGGAAGCAAAATATTGTAAAAGTAACTAATACTACTGAATTATAAATTAAGTGTGGTTAAAAGGAAAAATTTTAGGCTGTATATTTGTTACTAGAATAAAAAAATTTTAAAAACATAGGTCTGTACAACACAGTGAACCCTAATGTATACTATGGATTACAGTTTGTATAATTATAATAATATTCTTTCATCAATTATAACAAAGGTACCACACTAATGTAAAGTGTTACTAATAGGGAACACTGTATGTGTGAAGAGGAGGTATATGGGAACTTTGTATTTTCTGTATTTTTCTGGAAACCTATAACTTCTCTAATAGAAAAATAGTAAAAAAATTAATTTAAATTTCTTGAACTTGACAACGCTACTTAATGTGGTTACATACGTGAAGATCCTATTCTTAGGAAACACACATAGAAGCATACAGATGTACACAGAAGTTCTATTTCACAGAATATACATAGAAGTTCAAGGCATATGATGTATTTAAATTATGCTCAAATGTTTAGGAAATAGATTAGATAGATAGACAGTAGCTTAGATAGATGATAGATGATAGATAGATAGATAGATAGATAGATAGATAGATAGATAGATAGATGGAAAAGAAAAAAAAGGAAAAGGCAAATATGACAAAACATTAAAAGCTGGTGTATCTGGGTGTCTGGGTAGGACTTATGTTCAAGCTCCTGTATAGAGTTTGTATTATTTTTGCAATTGTCCCGTAAGTTTGAAATTATTAAAAAAAAAAGTTAAAAAAAAACCCTATACATTTACCTGTGCGTACTCCAAACCTTGACTCCTTCCCTCCGAATATAATGACAAAGAGGATCCCTCCTATACGAGGTCAAGGCCCCCTCTGGATGCCACCCCTCCCACTGCCCCAGATTGCTACCCACTGATTCTCCCCTCTCCTGTCCATGTCTACCACCCCAGTGTTTGCCACCAATTGATTCACCAGATTGATTAATCTGGAGTGTTGCATCCAGCACTTCTGAAAAAATAAAATAGGACAGAAAATATTGTAGTGCCTCACACCTAGTTCAGGAAGTCATGAAACTTTTGTTTCAGTGTGTGTGTATGTATCCCGAGTCTGGAAGGAAAACCTGTCTCACCGTGGGTTGCAGTTTGGAAGCCCACCTCTCCCTTTCTGCCAACTCCTTCCTATCAGTGGTCAAACACAATTAAGACTATCACAAACCAACCAACCAACCACCTCCCCTTGAGCCTGCGTTCCCCTCCAGCTACTGCACCTCTTCTTCCCAACCACTCCCCAAATCTCTTCACAAGCAATCTTCCGTGAAGAGTTGTCTCCACACAGTATGTACAATACATACATGTCATCACCTCCCATTCTGTGCAAATCAAAGCACCCCTGACCCCACCAAGACCAAGGCCACCAGCTGCCAAGTCTGATTGCTACTCTGGGCCTCACACACAGGGCTCGCTGGGGACAGAGGCTATGGGCCAGGCCCTGCTGAAGAACTCTCTCTCCTTGGTTCCCACTGCCTCACCTCCTCCTGCTCCTACCTCTGCCTTCTTGGTGTCCTCTCTGGGCACTTCTGTTCCTGCCCAGCTTTGGTGTTGGGGTTCTTCAGGACTCACTCTTAGCCCCACTTTTCTTCTCACTCGCCCCTCAGTAATGGCAGCTTCGAGGTCCACAGGCTGAGGCTTGCCAGCTTGGTTTCTCCATTGCAGCTCTCTTGCCAGACCCCAGACACATCTACCTTCTTGTCTCTCAAGCCTACAACCTTGGGGCTGTTCCACAGTTCCCTCCTATTCCACATACCCAAGGGGAGCCCTGCTTCTTCCTGCATCCTCTCTAATGTCTTCCGTCTTTGTATCAGCAGCTCCACTCACCACATTGCCCAAACCAGACATCTGGCATCATTCTTGACTCCCCCATCTCCCAGCTGTCCAGTCACTTCCCCCAGACATCTCCCTTGGTAGCCCTTCACTTCTCTCCACCTTGCCACTGCTCTCATAGTCAGAGCTATAATCATTTTCTTGCCTCAATTACTCCCAGTTTCTTCTAACTAAGGCATCTCCAATGCATACTTTGAATAGGACCATGTCACTCACTGCTTTAAACCCTCTCTATC
>PVKY010011340.1:0-12087 GCA_004027775.1 Bradypus variegatus
GAGCAGCACGTGCTCAGAGGAGGGGTGGGCGCCACGGCTGACGCGGGGGACGTATGCAGAGGGACAGCGGGGTACTGGACAGGGCGAGCATGCAGGGGAGGCAGGCCCTCAGAGGCGTGCTCACAGGCCGTCCCTCACCTGGGAAGCAGCCTCTGAGGTCGGTACCATGCTACGTTCCAGGCCTCTCCAAAGGACTCAGACTGTCCCTGGGGCAGGCCTCCACGGGGGCGACCCTCCTCGTACCCCATTTCAGCAGGCTGGTGAGTGCTTCCTCCGGGATCCACTGGCACCCAGGGCCCCTGTGCCACCTTGCTCCTGCAGCCCTGCACACACCTGAGTTAGGGGGCGGCAGCCTCCCTCATGTGGCCACTGAGCGCGTTCCTTGTTTATTCTGGTTTTCCCAGCACCAGCCTCAGTGCTGACATGATCAATAGGTGATCAATAGGTGAGTAGGTGGATGTATCAATTCCCCAGGGCTGCCATGACAAATGACTACCAATTGGTGGCTTAATACGACAGGAAGCTGGAACCGCAGGGTGGGCCAGCCGGGTGCCCTCTGAGACCGTGGGGGGCTCCTCCGGCCGCCTCTGGTGTCTGCTCGTGGCCGGCAGTCCGTGGCCTTCCCTGGCTGGGGCAGCCTCGCTCCAGCCTCTGCCTCTGCTGCCCCACAGAATTGCCCCCGCATCCTTCTCCATCTGCGTCCACATTTCCCTCTTCTTTAAGAACACAGTCCCACTGGCTCAGGACCCACTCCAACCCAGTTTGGCCTCATCTTAGCTAATTCTACCTTCAAAAGCCCTATTTCCAAATAAGGTCACAGTCATGGAACGGGGTAGACACTTTCAAGAGTGTCTTTTGGGGGACACAGTTCAACCTATAACTGTGATCAGTAAGTATCAGCAGTCAGCAGGGAGCCATGTGGTTCTGAGTGCACAGGGATGGCAGGGATGGATAACTTTAGAACAGTGATTTAGAAACACGACCTTCTGGAATGTGTGAGATGGCTGTGGAGGGGAGGGTGGAAGCAGGAAGCAGTGATGGCAGGCGGTGTAAACATCTCGGGGTACAGGCGGATCCAGGGGAGTGACAGGGCAACGTGGAAGGAGAGATGGGGATGAAGGAGAGTCCCAGGGCCAAGCCTGTGTCCGGGAGAGGAGGCGGTCTCGGGACCCAGGGCGGGGACCCAGGGCGGTGGGGCTTCGGGCCCTTTGGGTTTGAAGCGAGCCTGGGTGTCTGGGGAGAGCCGAGAGGCTGCCCTGGGGCCCGCCTCCAGGTGGGGACCAGCGCAGCCCTGCAGGTGGCTGGGAGGGGACCCGGGGCCAGCATGGCCCCTACGAGATGCTCACACAGGGTGCCTGGGTCACTCCAAGGGAGAAGGAAGGGAGGACAAAGGGAAGCCGTGTGGCACCTGGCCCGAGGGTGTTACCGGGGAGGAGGTGCAGGAAGCCAGTGGCTGCAGCACAGGGCGGAGAGGGGCGGGGACAACAGCTGGGTTGCAAGGACAGAGGTCAAGGTCAAATTGTTTTTACCTCCCACTCATGCCAATTTCTTCCTTATTATGATCTACTGGATTTCATAGTTTTTTTGTTTTTTTTTTTTTTAATTTCATGTGGCCAGGATTAAGGTTTTTGACCACTTGACTGGGCAGAAGACATTTATTTCACCGACATTTACTGAGTGCCTGGAATGGTCCAGGTTCTAGGATCCAGCTGTATTGGAGGGAGCCCAGGCCCCTGCCTTCTTGGAATTCACTGTCCAGCAGACAGGAAGGGCACCTCCAAGGTCACCTCCAAGGTCACCTCCACGTGCCCGACTTTCTGGTCCTTTAGAACAATTCACCGGGGCCACCTGGGAATGAGCAAGGAGATGTAGCAAAGCACCTGTGCCGGATGCGCTGAGGTGGACCTAGACTCTGCAGAGCACCTGGGGATGTGGCTCCGTCTCTGCTGGGAAGCAGCCAGCTCATCTCACAGCCTTTTCTCCTCTCTCCTCTCCATCTCATTTTCTTCCTAAGATTCCTCTTTTTAGCTTCTTGGCTGAGATGTCTGGTGCGAGTTCTTCAAATGTGTCAATTCATCTTGCTTATTAAATTATAAATGCTAACACTGTACCAGCGCAGAGTTTATTTTGTAATGGTTGCAATTGCCCTGATTGCCAAAGAACAAATTACTGGCTTCATTTGATCCCTGAGTCCGTGGATCATGACCATCGATCAATTCTACCCTTTGAAAAGCAAAGTGAGTGCTACATTTTAAAAGCACTGGGATGAGAACTGTTCTTACATTTGGTGTTATCTTTGTGTTTACTACATACAATTGGGGGCAGTAGAGTTTGTATTGCCCAATTAAAATCAACATAAAACTTTCCAGGAGCACAGTAATGAGCGTACTTAACTCAGGTACCAATAGGCTCCCATCTGAATGTTTATTTAATTGAATTTTTAAGAGCATTTTGTGCTGCCTACTACATCAAAGGCCCAGAGCTCAGAGCACCAGGGGCTACAAGGAATGTGCAGACATGTTCCCTGCCCCTGAGCCCCTTTCGGCAGGGTGGAAGGAAATAGAGCAAGGTATGGCATCAGCTGCAAGTTGGACCAGGAAGGACAGGTGCCTTAAGACAGGGATGTAAACCAATATTGATGAAGCACCTATTATGCTACAGGATCCGTGCTGGATAGGCGAAGGGCTGTCTGATATCTCAGAGGGGGTGGGATTGAGCTGGATGGCAAGGGATTTGTGGGAAGGCAAGGTAGGCTTCAAGGAGGAGGCATCATTTAATTCGGTCCTTGTTGAAAGAGGGGACCTTCCAAAGCCAAAAGGGAGGAAGAGTGTCCCAGGCAGAGGGGCAGCAGGGATAAAGACAGCAGGAAATAAAGTGTGGGGCACACCCTAGAAATATCTAGAAAGTGGTGTGGCTGGAATACTAGGGTGACTTCCTCAGCATGGAGGACGGGGATGCTGAAACGGGAGGTTGGATCCAAATTGAACAAGAGGCTTAGTGGAACAGATATGGAACTCGGAGTCGGCCAGACTTGGGTTTAAGATCGAGGTTTGCCCTCCTCGCTGAGGGACCCTGGGCTTTCACAGTCTGGGCCTCACCTGTAAACCGAGGAGGAAACACCTGCCACGCATTTAGCGACAATCACGAGAGAAGAGCAGAAGCTCTTCCTAAATGCAAAGACTCTGCTCTCCCGAGCCTGCGACTCTGGCCAGGAAGGAGGGTGACTGTGTCATCTGTGTGTCATCAGTGTTTGTTCCCTCCTTGCTGGCAGCACCAGGCACTGGCCCGAGCCTGGTAGGTGCGCGCTGGGTCCGCGCATGAGACGAAGGGCTTGGTGGGTTCATCAACTTCAGGGCGTACGCTGCTGCGTAAGAGCCACGCTGGGGTGTTGGGGAGGGGGTGTCAGCCAGAGCACCGGCTCCACCACCACGAAGCTGCACGATTGAGGACGGGGCCCCGGGTCACTGAGACTTGTTTAGCATTTCTGTAACATGGTGGCAGCAACTCCTGCCCCCTGCCTCTCACGCAAGCAGAGACTGGATGAGGATGAAAACTAAACTATGACCTATCCTGTTGGGTCACCAGAGGCCCATGGAGAGTGTGTGCCCACATTGTGCTCAGCGTCATAAGCCTCTTTCCAAAGAGAAGTTATTATTACAACCAACAATTAGCTCACAACTGTAGATACCAGTTTCCTCATCAATTAAATGAAAGCTTGGCAATACGTCTGATAGAGCACAGGGGGTTCCTTAACAAATGCAGCCTAATTTTAACCACCATGGCCTTCGGTGGTGGCAAATGCATGGCTCACTCCCAAAGCATGATCCCCGAAGACTCCTTGACCGGGATGTCTGGGTAGGAGTGAGAGAGTGGGGCATGGGGACGAGCAGAAATAGTGAAACGGCTTTCCTCAAGGAGCTCAGGTGAGCCAGGGAGCTGGAAGGGAGTGGGAATGTGGCACCAGGGAAAAGAATAGAATCCAGGGACCCGCTGTTTTGATGCTCCAGTAGGGGCATGGCAGGGATGGACTGCTGTCCCTAAAAGCACAGCTTTCCTCTAGGCTCAGAGCTGAATTCTCTCGCCATCAGTGTGGCAGTTTGAGATCCGCAAACTGCAGTGGCATGGAGCATCTGGGCTTGGGCCCTTGCCAGCAGATGCAGGAACCAGGGAGAGCAAGTGAGAGACTAGAATGTAAAAGGGAGAGGTGAGGCCACGAGAATCACGCAGCGATCTCGGGGCACTGAGCATCTCGGAGAGATACACAATATGGTACAAAATCAACTTACAGCCTGACCTTTGCATTTGACTTGGAGTTACTTCAAAGTAAGAAGAAATTCTGCAGCTGAACTCATTTTTATGACCTATTTTCCATGTTGCACTTCATTCCCTCCATTGAAGAGCTGTTTCCTCTCTAATCCCCCTTCCTGCTAGGATCTGTATGCCTTCTCCTCCCCTCATCTCTTTCCCTTCAAGCTTCCAGGGATGAAGGATGACTAGTTTGGTCCCCTTCTCTCCTCTCTGTTCCAGGACAGCCTTTTTCCTTGCCTGCCCATCTTTGATCAAGCCTTTTTGAAGCAATGCAGGATGTTCCTTCTCTCTGCAAAACTGTAATCTGCCGGGCTCTAATTAACATGTCCCCTGGGACACTCAAGCTTTCTTCCACATTGCTAGATCCTAATGTGTTTTTTGGAGCACACTGTTCTTAACAATTTTTAATCTCTATTTTCTTTCTCAAAGTCTAACAGGCTGCAGCTATGACAGTTACCTTTCTTTTCTTTGCTTCTCATCTTAACTGGTTCTTCTGTCAAAGGGCAGTTGACTAGATGCAGCTTTTTCTCTGGTTTGACTCTTGACTTGCAAGATCATAGAGTTGACTCCATAACTCCAGAATTTCTCCGTTGATGCACAGTCTGCTGCTTTTGTAACAACAGCAATAAACAAAATCTGAGAAGCGAAAATCCTCAGGAGTACCCTAGCAGAGAGCTCGTCATCCCTGTGGAGCTCCTCATTGCCATTCGGCACCCAACAATACACCACTTACTCTTCTGACTGTTCCTGAAATCCCAGCTGCAAGGATTTCACAATATAACATTTTGCTAACTTCACAGTCTGTGTCAGGTGATGGGGGGAGAATGTTCTTCAGGGGCTGTGACCCAGAGTGGAAACTGAGACTCAGACACTGCAGGGTTCAGTCCTAGAGGGGAGGGGCCAGGGGCCCAACAGCTACTGTGTCTTTCGGGGGCTGGAGGAGGTGAGGCTGCATGATTTGAACAGAGGGGCGGCAGGCCATGTCTGGGAAGGAGGGTTTGTCGCACGCCCAAGCACAGAAGGCCACCTTGTCATATTACAACCCTTCTCTGGGAATGCTCTATCCATTTGTTCTTGCTCTTGTTCTCCTTCTCCTCCTTCATCCCCACCACCATCATCTCCTCCTCTTGCTCTCTTTCTCTTTCTAAACTAATTACTTAATGTTATTGTTTTATAAATTTATTTATTGTAGAACAGAGATCTTAGGAACATCTTGGAGAAACCCCTTTGATCTTTATCTATCAAGAATTTGATTGTCTGCTAAAATCACCTGAAAATTATCAGCCAACTCTTGGATGCCTCCATCTACGCCTGGTCTCAGTTTTGATGATGTGAAACTTCTTCATAAATGCCTGGAAGCCACTGTGGGAGGAGGCCTATATTTTTCTGAGAGTTCCCGGTTCACTTTTGCCCTTTTTCTAGCAAGAGCTCACTGGTTTCCTCGGTGCACCCTGCTCCCCGCCTCTGAGGTTGGGTGCAGTTTGCTGTTGGCCTGGCCCTGGGTGTGAGCTCATAACCTGTTAAGTCAGAGCATTGTTACCTCCCACTGGCCACTGGGATGGTTTCAGAAATGGGCCAATGAGCCGGTCAGAGCCAATAAGATGCCTTTTGGGAGCCTATACTGTGCTTGAAAGAGAGGCCTTCATTCTTCTACTTGCCCTCTGAGGATGTGAACATGGAGCTGCCAGCAGCTGGCTGTCATCAGGAAAGTAGACGATGCCTGAGACTGGAACCAACACAGAAGATGGCAGAGGCCAGCGATGGAGAGAGGGTGGACCCTGAGACATCACCTGGGCTCCTGGATCCAGCCATGCCTGAAGCTGCTCCTGGAATTTTCAGTAGCATAAGTCTACCTCTGTGTTTGGTTTATCTTTAAGCCAGTTTGAGGGTTTTCTGTCATATGAAACTGAATGAGTTTCAAAAATGTTTACATGAACCTTGATGTTAACTTGTAGTCTGGAAGTTCTCAGCCCTCAATAAACAGCCTTTGGATAACAGGTAAAGTTATCTTCCAGGCCTCAGAGAGGTGCAACAGCCAAGTGTGGATTTTCCCTTCCCACAGGTGTGTTTTAGAGACTCTGCCTACAAGCACACTGGACACCAGAGTGACTATGACTTCCAGCCGTGTATCGTCCTCACCCCCACTGCCTTTTGCTTCTCCATCCTGGCTCCCTCAGTAGCAGCGAAGGTTTGCATGGAATCTGGCCAGAGGTACAGCATGAGTGCACCTCTCTGCCCAGTCCCAGAATCAATGGATGTGAGACTGTCCCAAGATGCTGATGACTTTTTGTTGGCTGTTTACCTGGGGTCAGGTGCATGGCTGGGCTTTCAAATGGGTCACTTCATTTGCTTTCAAAAGCACTGTCTCAGCTAAAGACTTTATCCCCATTTTAACATGAGGAAAATGGGGCTCCCAGAGGCCCAGGGACTTGCCCAGAGTCAGACAGCTGGGTTACTCCCCTGGCTACAGTGGTGCCCCAGGGAGAGGCTGTCTGTTTAGTGGTGCTGGACTACCCGTCTCACGCAGGCCACTCAACCTTGCCCCAGATGCTACCAGTTTTGACGCTACCCTGTCCCACATCCCTGCCCATCTCCACTGCCCCCCCCCCCCAGAGCCCAAGCCCCTGGTTAGCCAAGAAAACTGTGCTCTTGATCCACACCACCCTGCAATCCTCTAACCGACCCCATCGCCACTCCCCTTTCCCCCGAAACCTGTCCACTGTGCTCTTGGAACCCACGGTCCATCCTCAGTCCCACCCAGCCCACCCTCACCTGGCTGACCCCTGCTGATGCCACGTCCCCTGCAGCCGCTCAGTGTTTGTTTAAATTTCCTCTCCTCTGTACTTCAGGGCTCAGATAGTGAGTAGTTGTCCTCTCTGCTCTAAATTGCTGCTGCCAAACCATCTTTCCTTCTCCAGGTGCTCCCAAGCAACCACCCCACACGCTGGGCCTGTAAGCGCGTTAGAGACACTACCAGGTAGCTACCTTTCCCATCCCTTCCACAGTAATTACTCTGACAGCAGGAACTTGGCCTTTCGTATATTTGGGTCCCCTAGAGCCCTAGGGCGGTGTATTAGGGTTCTTTAGGGAAACAGAATCAGTGAGAGGTTTTTCTATCAAATTTGTAAAAGTGATTCATGCAACTGTGGGTATGCATGAGTCCAAATGCTGTAGAGCAGTCAGCAAACTGTCAACTCCAAGGAAGATGTCCGATGAACTCCTCAGGAAACGAACCAGCAACTTCGATGAACTCCTCAGGAAACGCTTCGCTGGGCAGCCAAGGAAGAAGTGAAGGTCCTCTATCTGTGTCGCTTATAAGTCTTCAACTGATTAATTGGATTAAATCCAGCCAATTGCATTCTCTCATTGTGGAAGACACGCCCTTTGGTGAATCATCAGTCACAGCTGCAGTCAACTGATTGATGATTTAATAAACCAGCCTGTTGGTTTATTAACCAGCCTCAAACGACCTCACAGCAATTGTTAGGCCAGTGCTTGCTTGACCAGACAGCTGGGTACTATCACCTGGCCAAGTTGACACATGAACCTAACCATCACAGGGGGTGAATGCAGACACACATTGCTTTTGGTGGAGAAGGTAATGGCTAGAAGCATATACAAAAACTAGATGCCAGCAGCCTCACCCACAGTCTTGAAAATGTTTCTAGCTGTGCCATGTCCACAGCCACCACCCCTGTCCAGGCCCAGTGTCTCACCCCAGGACCACCACGAAGGCACTTTGTGGAGAAGAGCAGAGCAGAGAGAGGGCACAATGGAGCCGTTGTCCCCTTTGTGCACCTGAGACTTCAATGAAAATAAAGGGGCTAGAGAATAAAGAGAAGTTAGAGGCCCCCATGCCAGGGCAGGCATGAGCACCGCGTCCGGGCAGGTGACAGAGGAGAGCCCCTTCCCACACAGAGCTGGTCTGGCCAGGGGTCCAGCATACTGAGCCCGGCCCCCAAGCAGCGGGTGAGTGAGTGTGCCTGACACCCACCAATAGGAATCCCGGCACACATGTTCTACAAAAGGGAGGGGGTATCTGCCAGACTCAGACCCTAGAGAGCTTTATTCGCAAGTGACTGTGCTGTCAGAAAGGAGCTGGCTACAGGGATTACTATTCAGAAGGAATTTAACGTGTGCTACTGTGAGGTGGGGACACGTGAGGTCAGGTGTCCAAAAGACGTGCCCACCTTATCCCCCGTTAACCTTAAACGAGATTTGTGTCCTTGTCGGCAGTTGTTAAAACCCCGAAAGGGCCAGTGTGGTCACCACCTTGCTAGTGTTTGCAGATCTTGACGGATACATGCATTTGTGTGTGTGCGTTGTATGTGTGTAGAGAGATGCATCGCCCATGGTCCTATACAGAACTCACAAAGACCACAGCTACCACAGACAGACAGACTGCACTCCTGCTTACCTCGAACTGGCTGGTTCCCTGGCCCCCTCTCTCTGAACCACCCTCTGGTGCCATGGAGCAAAGCAAAGCAAAGCAAAGCAGGACTTTGAGGATGCAAACTATTCGTCCACAAACTCCACAAATCCCATCAGAAGAAAAGCCAAGGCAGCTGGAAATTTGTCAAACCAACTGGTTTCCCTACGGAGCACATAAAAGCCAACTGGTGGTTAATTACTGGGATTTGGAAGAAGTGCCTTGTGTAAATGCTGGGCTTGGCTCGCCCGCTCCGTTGGGAACCGTTTCCTGCGTGGTGGCTGGAGAGGGAGCCGAAGTCCCCGCCAGTCTGCGCCTGCACTCAACTCCCCACGGTCACTGTTAGAGTGACCATGTTCCCTGCGAGGAGAGGCCCTCTGCAATATTTTTAAGCAAGCTGCTTAAACATTAATGCCTTAACACTGGCAATTAAGGAAACATCAGAGACACACAAATGAAAAGTCATTCCCCAAATCCCGGGCAATGTTGAAACTCAGGTAGTTTGCTGCTCTGGCCAGTTCATTTGCTCTCAAGCTCCCAGGCCTGAAGGATGGCTTTGGGGAAGCTAAGACCCTGGGGAAGCTGTACTCCCACCCTTGTCAAGCAGGGGCCTTCTCCACCTTGCCCAGGTGGGCGTGTGGCCCTGCTGCGAGGTCTGCCTGGTGCTTTCCCCGCTTTACAGTGACAGGAAAAGACAGAGGGCGACTGGGGAAGCTGAAGACTGAGCACCTGTCACGGTCACTTACCTGAGACCAGAACACGTGCTGAGGCTGACCATTGAGTCCGCATGTCCCTGCACCTGTCCGTGGTAGTAACAGTGACCCTGAAAGGGGAGAAAGGTGGGTCAGCAACAGGACTTCTTTGCCCACTTACAACCAATGCCTCTGATCCCTGCCACTTGTTTTTAGTTATAGAATTTCTTTTTGCAGAAAACATTGTATCAGCCATCTTAATATTTAATGCTAAGCCCAACGTGATCCAGCCAGGGTATGTGCAGAAATATCTGATTTACTTAACGATTATCAATAGCATTTTAAAGATGCATCCTGGCTCCACTCTTGTTTCTCTGACAACCTTCAGGGGAGCCCTGATGCAGAATGTTGTACAAAATCCAGTGGCAGAACAAATCACACTGACATCGCCATTTTACGCTTACGTAAATCGCCTTTTGTAATGAGATGTCGAACAGTATGGGGTATTTAAGCACACTGTGAAAAGTAATAAAACGAGGCCCAAATCTATGGCTTATGAAAAGCAGATGAGAGGAAGGGGGTGAGAGAAAGGGGCACCTCGCCGAATTACCCAATCGAGAGCTGAATGTCTAGCTCAGCAGGAAAGAAACACAGACAGGTCTTCCCTCTAAGACGAAAATCCCCGAGCGATGTGCCGGCAGTATTCCGTTTCTTTAATCATATCGCTGCTTGCAAAAAGAAACCACAGCATGGATGCTTCCTTAGTTAAGACAGATACTTGTCCAGAGTCAAGGTTAATTTTATCATTGAACAAAGGTTATGTTGCAACCCAATTATGGCCAACTGGCAAGAAACGGCTGCGGCCCACTCAGCACTCCACAACCAGTGCCTCTGAATGCAGCAGCGGGCAGGGTCCCGGGGGAGAGGGCGGCACAGGACAGGGCAGTGGGTTCAGGTGTCGGTTCGTCTCACTGTACCTGTCCGGACACACAGCTCCTTCGCTCGCGCCCACCACAATGCGCTTTGTCCAGGTGTCTCAGCCACCCAAGGTGAGACTCCCAAGACCACCTTGACTTTGCCAAGAGAAAGGACCTGATAGGATTGAGCGGCCCAGGAAATCAGACACTACCGTGAGAAAGGGGCTAAGATGAGCTTTTCTGTCACTAAGTAGGGGACGAGAGGCAGGGGAGATGTGTGGCTGCAGGGACATTTGTTATTTTGTTGGATATTCTCTCATTGATTTTAGGAGTTGTCTGTTCTGGATAGTGCTACTTGCCTGTTATTACACAGGAAAGTTTTTTAACTTTGCTTCTGATGTCTTTTGTTGTATAGAAGTTTCTAATTTCTGTAGTCAAATGTATCTGTCTTTGCTTCCACGCATTTTTGTATTGCTTAAGGCTGCTTTCTCCAAGGTCAAAAATATGTTCTTCATTTTCTTCTTATACTCTTACAGTTTTACAATGAGTTTTTTAATCCATGTGAAATCTACCCATTCAGAGTCACTCCCCTTTCCTCCTAGCTTCTGGCGGCTACCAGTCTACTCCGTCTCTTGGGTTTTGGCTTTTCTGAATATCTCATATGAATGGAATCATACAGCATGCGGCCTTTGTGTCTGGCTTCTTTCACCTAGCATCATGTTTGCAAGGTTCACCATGCCATAGCATGTATTAGAACGTCATTCTTTTTTATTGCCAAATAATATTCCATTGCACATCAATTGATGGATATTTGGGTGGTTTTCATTATTGACTATTATGAATAATGCTGTTATGAACATTCATTTACAAGTTTTTCTATGGATGTAAGTTTTCTGTTCTCTTGGGTGTATGCCTAGGAGTGGAACTGCTGGATCATACAGTAACTCTATGCTTAAATTTTTGAGGAACTGCCAAAGAGTTGTCCAAAGCAACTGCACCATTTTACATTACCACCAGCAACGTATGAAGGAGGGTTCCAATTCCTCCATATCTTTGCTGACATTTGTTGCCATCTGTCCTTTGATCATAGCCATCTTAGTGGGCTTATTTCACTGTGATTTTGATTTCCATTTTCCTAATGACTCTCTTTTAATATTCTTATTGGCCATTTTGCAATCTTCTTTGCAGAAATGTCTATGCAAAGTCATCATCCATTTTTAAATTGGATTATTCTTTTTATCGTTGGGTTGTAAGAATTCTTTATATATCCTGGACACTAGCCCCTTATCAGATACATGACATGCAAATATTCTCTCCCATTTTGTAGGTTGTCTTTTTACTTTCTTGGCAGTATCTTCTGAAGCAAAAAAAAATTTTTTTTTTAATTTTGATGAAGTCCAGTTTATCTGTTATTCTTTGGTTGCTCATGCTTTTAGTGTTGCATCTAATGAACCACTGCCTATTGTAACATCACAAAGACTTAACACCTATGCTTTCTTCTGAGGGTTTTATAGTTTTAGCTCTTACGTTTAGGTCTTTGATACATTTTGATTTAAGTTTTGCATATGGTGAGAGCTAGAGGACTGATTTCATTCTGTTCCATGTATCTCTGCAGTTGTCCACGCTCTATTTGTGAAAAGGCTATTCATTCCCCCACTGACTTGTCTCGGCACCCTTGTTGAAAGTAAGTTCTCTTTTGTTATTGTTCTTTTATCCTCCCAAAATTTCAAGGCTATTGCTG
>PVKY010011341.1:0-12083 GCA_004027775.1 Bradypus variegatus
GTACTTTAAAGAAATCTAAAAGAATCTACAGATAAGTTACAGAATGGTTGGATGGTATAAAAGCTCCCTAAATGTGGCTCAATATTACAAAATCAACTTTATGTCTTACATACCAGTGCAAAAGGCCCAAAAATGGCAATGCTTGGGAATCCACAGTTTATTGCAGGTAAAGGATACAATATAGAAATAGCATTAAAACAAAGCCTTGCATCAGTTTAGGATAAGCTTTGCAGCCAAAGGCTGTGTGTTAGGAATCCCCAAGACCCTCAGGTTCAATGATTCACTAGGACTCACAGAGCTCAGAAAAACTGTTTCACTTATGATTATGGTTTATTACAGTGAGAGGACATAATAAAATCAACAGGAAAAGGTATATAAGGTAGAGTCCAGGAGTGACCATGCACAAGCTTCCACTTGTCCTCTCCTAGTGGAGTTATGTGCACAGCTCTTAATTCTCACAGCAACTCTGTACAACAACACAAACAGAATGCTGTCAACTGGGGAAGCTCATCTAAGCTCTGGTGTCCAGGGTTTTTATTGGGGGTCAGTAAATCAAGGAATGTCTGCATGGCTGTCCTTAATTACTCAGTCTCTAACCCATAGTGCCTGACCCAAGACCACACCATAAATCACGTGGTTAACATAACCTATCTGGCATGGCCCAAGTATACAAAGTCCCAGGTGTATAAGGATGACCTTCTCAGACGGGCTATTCCAAGGGCTTAGAGGTTATGTGCAGGGTTTGAACACTCCAAGCTTTCCGGGTTAACTCTTTATGACACAGGTGACTTCACAAGGCGTCTAAGGGGTCTGGAGAGGCTGGGTCCAGACCCCAATTTTTCTCTCTTTTCAGGGTTGTACCAGGATGCACTTCGTCTCAGAATAGGAACAAGAAATGTGTGCATGGAATGCCTCAGAACCAGGGGGCCTCAAATGGAGTCTAGGCTAAGGTTTCATCTCCAGCCTGGTGGTCATGCAGTCATGTCCTTGCTATGTACCAGCCTTGACAGCAGAGCCTCCCATGTTCTCACCAAGACCACCTAACAACTTGCCAATCATCAATCTCACTATTATCAGGAAACAATGCTGATAAACTGGTATGACCCACACTAAAACTCACCTTAGACCCATGGTTGCAAAGCAACATCGCATGCCTTGACAAGAGTCAGTGACTTTCAGATACATCTCTTACTTCAGCAAAACAGCTAAGGCCAATTCCAGGCCTGTTAGAATTAACACAGATAGCAACAAATAGGAAAAAGAAATTAAAAGATAGTTATTTACAATAGCATCAAAAATATCATGTGCCTATGAATTAATGTAATGACAGATGCATAATATCTCCTCCCAAAAAGCTACATGGTTTAGAGAATTTTTAAAAGATATAAAAAAATGGAGATAGATAATTTTCATGCACTGGAAACTCATTATTGTAAAGATCCACAAATTGTTCCATAAGCTAATTGCAATTTCAATAAAAATTCTAGCAGGTCTTTTTGTGTGAATACACAAGCAGATTCTGAAATGAATATGAAAACACAAAGGGTCAAGCATATCCAAGCTGTTGAAAATGAACAGGGTAGGGGGATTTATTCTACAGCAGATCAAAATATTTTATGAATCTATAGTGAATAAGATCTCGTGGTATTGATGAAAGGACAGACAAATGGCACAAAGAGAGAGTTTAGGAAGAGGTTGGTGCCTGTATGGCAGCCCCGCAGAACACTGGGGAAGAAATAACTTTCAATAACTGTTGCTGGGTCAAATGGGTATCTACTAGGAAAAAAGTAATATGACCTCTACACCATAACACACCAAAAGATAAATATATTTAAATGTGAAAAATAATTTTTGAGAAACACTCCATGACTGGGTTGTTGAGAAAGCTTTCCTACATTGGATTTTTACAAAGTATAAGTTGTAAAGAAAAAGATTGGCAAACTGACACATTAAAATTAGGAATTTATGTTCATCAAAAGATATCATTAAGAGTGCAGAAAAGTAAGGCAGAGAGTGGGAGAAGATATTTGCAATGCACATATCTAACAAAGGGCTCATATTCCAGAATACACCAACAATTATATATTTGTAAGGAAAAAGCAGATAATCCAATAGAAAAATCAGATAAGAGACTACAAGAAGCACTTCCAAAAAGAGGACACCTAAATGGCAAACAAATATGAAAATGTGTACAAATCAAGAACAATTGGAGAAGTGAATCAAGAGTAATTAGAGAAATGAAAATCAAAACCAGTAGATACTACTACAAACCCAAAAGAATGGTAAAAACAACCACAAAGAAAACAAAATCGGAGTAACTGGAATTGTCATACCTCACCGTGGGAGTGTAAATTAGTAAAGCTCTTTTGGAAAACAGTTTGGCAGTTATCTACTTAGGCATACTCTCTGAACCAGCAAATTCCTCTCCTAAGTGGAACAAAATGCACTGAAAGATTTTGCAAGATTGTTCTAACAGTTCTATTTACAATTTTAAAAAATACTGGTTACCTTTAGGGAGAATGGGAGATAATGAGTGCGAGACAGGGGTGTGCTGGGGACATTTTGCTAATATTCTATTCTTGACCTACACGGCAGTTACATGATGTGTGCCCCTTGTGATGATAATTCATTGGCCTGTATAATTTTGATGTTTTTCCTCCTCTGTCTGTATGTTTTACTTCAATAAAAATAAAGTTTAGTAAGTAAAGGGGGTAGGGCAGATGCAGAGAAATGGGATCATATGGGGGATAAGAAAACTTCTTGGTGTAATGGATGTGTTCATTATCTTAATTGTGGTGATGGTTTCATGGGTGTATACATATGTCAACTATAAAATTCATGTAGAATAATAAATATGTATATGAAATTAGCCAAGAAACTCCTGAAACAGAGCAAAAGAAGTAACTAGCATTACCTGATGTTAATCTATATTATGAAAGTATTATGTAGCAATAATAGAATAGGATGCTCAAGGGACAAGACTGGATTATGTCCACAAATAGATCCATATGGACGTGGGACTTGTTTACATATAACAAATGGCATTTAAGAGAAATAGAAATGCAGATGGAATTCTGACCTACCAATAACAAGATCAAATGTAAATGGGTTAAACAATCCAGTCAAAAGACAGAGATTATCAGACTGGATTTTAAAAGAAGAAACCTAAGATCTAACTATACACTGTTTACAGGAGACATGCTTTAAATTCTAATACACAAATAGGAAGAAAGTAAAAGGATGGAGAAAGATATACCATGCAAACAGCAACTGCAGAACAGCTGCATACCTAACTCATTCTATTATGACAACATCACTAATTCCAAAGCCAGATAAAGATACTACAAGAAAAATTTTTTACAGACCATTCTAATGAATATAGTTGCAAAACTCCTCATCAGAATATCTCCAAATCAAATCCAACAGCATATTAAAAGAATTATATACCACGATCAAGTGGATTTTATCCCATGTATGCAAAGTTGGTTCAACACAAGAAAATCAATTAATATAATACACCATATTAAGAAATTGAAGAGGAAAACTAAACATCTTGATTGATACAGAAAAAGCATTTGACAAAACTCCAGCAGTATTTCTTGATTAAAACATTTCAAAATAGAAGGAAAATTCTTTAACATGATCAAGGGCATATATGAGAAACCCAAAGCTAACATCATACTCAGTGAAAGACTGAAAGCTTTCAAGACAAGGATGCCCACTGTCACCATTGTTATTCAACATTGTGCTATAAGTTCTAGCTAGAGCAGTTAGGCAAAAACAAGAAATAATGTCATTTCATTAGGATTTAATAAATGATAACAACTACTGACTCATTACATAGATATTTCTTTTTAGTTTCTAGTGTATTAGAATACCTAGAAGGAAACACTGGAAATTGTAAAGCTGTAACCCAGTAGCCTTGATCTTTGATAATGAGATAGTGATTGCCTAGCTGTATAGCAAAAGAAAAAAAGTTGATTGCCTGTGTTTGTATGGATCTACTTCTGGATATTTTATTTTGTTCCACTGATCTATATATCTATCTCTGACAATATTACATTGTCTTAGTTAACCTACCTTTATAGTAAGTCTTAATATTGGGAAGAGTGCAATACTAGGGGTCAATAAGTGGGGAGATAAGAAGTATGGGATGTTTGGGGCTTTCTTTTTCTTTTGTTTCTTTTTTTGGAGTAATGCAAATGTTCTAAAACTGATCATGGTGATGAATGCACATGTGATGATACTCTGAGCCACTGATTGTTTACTTTGGATGGATTGTATGGTGCATGTATATATCTCCGTAAAATTATATTTAAAAAAAACCAACATGGTACTGGCATAAACATAAACATACTGATCAATGGAATCAAACTGAGAATTCAGAAATAGACCCTGACATCTATGGTCAATTGATTTTTGACAGGGCTGCCAAGTCCACTCAACTGGGTC
Organism: Bradypus variegatus; assembly: GCA_004027775.1. Taxonomy (NCBI): domain Eukaryota; kingdom Metazoa; phylum Chordata; class Mammalia; order Pilosa; family Bradypodidae; genus Bradypus; species Bradypus variegatus. The sequence continues at coordinate 4,453 of PVKY010011341.1, forward strand.
GGAACAGTCTCTTCAACAAATTGTGCTGGGAAAACTAGATATCTGTATCCAAAAGAATGAAAGTAGAGCCTTGTCTCATGCCTTATACAGAAAGTATCTGAAAATGGATCAACGACCTAAATATAAGATCCAGGACTTAAAAAGTAAATGTAGGGAAGCATCCTCAAGACCTTGTGGGAAGTGGTGGTCTCTTAGACCTTACATCCAGAGCACAAGCAACAGAAGAAAAAAAACTGATAAATGGAACCGCCTCGAAATTGAATAATTTTGTGCTTCAAAGGACTTTGTCCTTTGGGAGAAAATATTTGGAAACCATGTATCTGATAAGGATTTAATATCCAGAATATATAAAGAAATCCTACAACTCAACAATAAAAAAGACAAACAACCCAATTAAAAAGTGGAAAAAAGACGTGAATAGATATTTTCTCAAAGAGGAAATACAAATGGCTAAAAAGAACATGAAAAGACGCTCAACTACGTATAGAACTGACCCACAATCTGTCAGTCCCACTAGGTGTGTATCTAGAAGAACTGGACGCAGGGATGTGAACACATATCTGCACACTGATGATCATGGTGTTTTTGTTTTTGCTATTATTACTCACAATTACCAAAAGATGGAAACAACCTAGGTGTCCACCAACTGATGGATGGATAGTGAGGGCCTAGGGACTGGCGCCCGGCTCCCTACTGCGTTATGAGATACACACAGCCACCCCGTGACCAGGCCACAGGCCCCTCCCCCAGGGGGACCATTAAAACTCCCCCCAATCACTGTTAGTAAACAAATCTCAGGAGATCCTGTTGTAATCCAACATCACGAGACCTTGTTGCAACCAATCTCATGAGGCACTATGTCATCACAAACTTTTATAAGCAGCCCCCCACCCAGCACTGCACTCGCTCGCTCGCTCTCCCCCTCTGTGCAGAACGTTGACTTCATGGCTCCCGATCCGCTGCAGTCAGGAAGGTTTGTCTCCTGTGTGTAAGTCCCTAAATAAACACTTAGGTAATTCCATGCCAGGCATGTTCTTCGGTTTTGGGACTAATCTGGGTTGGAACATGGATAAACCAAATGTGGCATATACCTACGGTGAAATACTATTTAGCTGTAAGGAGAAGTGAAGTCCTGATTCATGGGACAATATGGATGAACCCTGAGGACATTATGTCAAGTGAAATAAGCCAGACACAAAAGGACAAATATTGTACGATCTCATCAATATGAACTAATTATAATGAGCAAACTCGCAGAGCTCCTGTCTAGAATACAGGTCACCAGGAGATGGAAAGAATGTAGAGAATGGGGAGCTGATGCTTAACTTGTGCAGAACTTTTAATAAGGCGCGTTACAAATGTTTGGAAATGGATAGAGGTGATGGTAGCACATTGCTGTCAGTGTAAGTAACAGCACTGAACTGCGTGTGTGATTGTGGTTGAAAGGGGAAGTTTAGGTAGGGTTGTGTGTGAAACTTGAAGGAAAGCTACAGGATAAAACACGGGAGTGTATAACACAGTGAACCCTGCTGTGGACTATGAATGTGGTTAATAGAACAAATGTAAGAACATTCTTCCGTGAACTATAACAAATACACATCACTATTATAAGATATTAATAATAGGGTGATACATGGATGAAACACCTAATATGCATCCAAGGACTATAAAACCAGTAATAATTTGAATATTCTTTCATCAATTGTAATCAAGGTACCACACCAAGGCTAAGTGTCAGTTATATGGTGGTATAAGGGGTGTGGGGTTTTTCTTTTTGGAGCAACAACAAAGTTCTAAAATAGACTGTGGTGATGAAAGCACAGCTCTGTGATTATACTGAGCGCTATTGATTGTACACTTTGGATGGATTGTATGGTGTGTGAATAAAACTGCTTTAAAAAAAAGATCTCAAATCAATAACACAAAATTACTCTTTAAGAAACTAGAAAAAGAACAAACTAAATCCAAAGCAAACAGAAGGAAATAAAGATTAGGGTGGAAAAGAGTGACAGACAAATGATGGGATTGCTAAATATTTGCTAAGCATTTGGGAAGTATAAGGGAACACTCTGTTATCTCACTCCTTATACCAAAACATGTTTTAGAGGAATCTAAGCTTGAAATGGAAAGAAAATGGAAGCATATAAAAAAACATGTTGTACCTATTTATGTAGGAGTGTAGGAGACCCTTCTGTCAGGGAATATTCACAAAAGGCAAAAAGGAAAAAAATGATAATTTCACTGAATATAAATATAAATTTTCTACTAGGAGGAAAGAAAAAAAGGAAAGGAGGTTGGGAAGGAGGAAGGAAGGGGACGGAGAAGGGGAGAGAAGAAGGGAAATCTTGAGACAAAAGACAAACATGTAAAAGCTATTTTGGCAACACAAATGCCAAAGAGGATAATTTACAGAGTGTCATAAATAAAAGAGAAAAAGCTTAGAAGACCAGTGGAAAAGGTTATTCTGGACACAGCGGGTCAATTCTCAGACAAACAGAGATGGCCCTTAACCACATTAGGAACATAAAAAGTACAAGAAGAAAACCCCAAAGCTCAAGCGAGCTCATCATGGGGTGACAAAGCCATTAGAGGAAGCACTCGGGAAGGTGAGGGGGCAGAGGCTGGCCCAGGCCTCAACTGTGCGGCGCCCCTAATGCTGCTCCTGGGGCCATGTGGGCACAGCCACTCTCCTCTGCAGAAACAGCATCAAGAGGCAGCACCCCCAGGGGCGTAGTTGTCTCCCTGGAAATGTGGGACGTGACACCTGGGGACAAGCCTGGACCTGGTATCGTGGGGTTGAGAAAGCCTTCTGGACCAAGACAGGGAAGAGGAATGAAACAAAATAAAGTTTCAGTGGCTGAGAGATTTCAAATGGAGTCAAGAGGCCATTCTGGAGTTACTCTTATGCATTATATAGAAACTCGTTTTCAGTTTTTAGTCTATTAGCTAAAAGGAAATACCTGAAACTGTTGAACTGCAATGCAGTATCCTTGATTCTTGAAGATGGGTGTATATACCTTACATGGCATGACTGTGTGACTGTGAAAACCTTGCGGCTCCCACTCCCTTTATCCAGTGTATGGACAGATGAGTAGAAAAATGGGGAAAAAAGTAAATGAATAATAGTGGGGGAGGAGAAGTATCAGATGTTTTGGGTGTTCTTTTTACTTTTATTTTTACTCTTCTTTTTACTTTTATTTTATGGAATAATGAAAATGTTTAAAAATTGTGTTGATGAGTGCACAACGATATGATGATACTGTGAACAATTTGGATGATTGTATGGTATATAAATATATTTCAATAAAATTGCATTAAAAAAAGAGGCAGCACAGAAGCTCAAAGACATAAGGACAAAGCAAAATTTGCCAAACTCTGTAACGGTTTTCCCTCAGCAAAATAAGACCGTCCTGTCAGCAGAGAACTTCTCAGTGGGCTTTTGCAGACAATGTTGTACTCACTACCTTGTAACCTTTTGCTTTCACCGGCCGTTTCAAACTCTAGATACAAAGCAAAATTTAGTTTTACTCAAAAGGAGGCATTTGGATGATTCATATCCGCCTCGACCTGGACAGCCCCATCTCCGCTACCTGCCCCCAAGGGCCTCCCTCGCGACCATGTGCTCGCAACACGGCTCCAGGGCCAGCCCCAGGACGGCCCTCGGCCCACCAGCCAGCCCACCCCGCCGCAGGTCTCGAGCCCTGGGGGAGCCCCAGCCTCAGGGCTGCAGGGAGGGTGTCGGGTGCCCCCCCCTCGTTCTCCCCAGGACCCCGCGCCACCTCCCTGAGCTGCCACAAGCCCCTCCCCAGACTCCAGGCGCTCCTCGGGGATGCCCCAGGGAAGGGTCAGCCCCTCCTGTCTCCACGGCCCACAGCTGTTAGGGGCCTCCGCATTGACCCGGCTTGCAAGCCCACCTCAGCCCATTAGCAAGTTTCCGTCTCGCGGCTGTCGGCAGAAGACCGAGCCGTCCACACTGGCAGGAGTGCGTTGCTCGAGGCCCAGGAGGCGGCGTGGCAGGCCCAACACGGTCGCCTCGGCTCCCCCTTCCACCCGCAGCACACGGCCCAGACGGAAGCCAGACCCGGGGCCCCGCGCCCTCCCTGGCGCCCGCGCGAGCAGCTGCAGGAAACACTCGGCGAGTGGACACGCACCAGCCCGGCCCCGCGGCGCTGCCCGCTCCCCGCCTCCCGGCCTCACTTCGCGGACCCGCAGACCGGCCGGCCCGAGCCCGGGAAGAAGAGCGCGCGGCCACCTCCCCTCCCAGCGACCCCGGCCCCCTCGCCCCTGCGCCGACCTTTAGGGCCTGGGTCTCTTCCCGCGCACAGGGAGCCCTGAGGGCAGCGAGGGGCCACCACACGCAGCTCCGCTGCCGACCAGGGGCGCTGGGAGCCACGCCGGCCACCCCGAGGCCCGCCCCACCCCGCGGGCCGGAGGCTCCCGCGCCTGAGCCACTTCGGGCCGGCAGGTTGGGTGGACCCTGCAGCTTTCCTCAGGGGCTTGGGGACTTGAAGCCGAGCCTGCGCTCTGCCGCGCTCCCACCCTTGTTCGGGACAGCAAGGCGGCTTCCCCAGGGCTGTGGGATTTTCGCTGTGCTGTTTATTAGCATTTGTTCTCACTTGGTGTGAAACATCAATAAAAATCATTATTTGGGGCATGCTGCTTTGGATGCTAAGCTGATCATTTTGAGGTTTCTGTGTCCATTTATTACTATTTATCCGGTTTCATTTATCTCTCACCTCTATTGCCATACACCGCTCACTTTCTGAACCCAGTGGAGAGGTGGGTACACACTTCCTACTAGAATTGTGGGTTTCTCTGCTTCCCTTTGAAGTTTACCAGTTTTCACTCTACTGGGGTGGTTTTGTTAGGCACATAAACATTTAGAATTGTTACACTACCCTGCCAGATTAACTCTTCTATTATTGTCGACTGCTGTCTCTCTAAAACTGCTTTTTGCCTTAGTTTATTTTGGCTTTATTCTGTGTAATGTTCTCATAATCCGTATGTCACTATCTTTTCCTTCAAACCTTTCTTTTTCCTTGTGTTAAATGTTTGCATCTTGTAATCAGCATGTGGGGGGTGCCCATAGGTGACTTGTAGGCCTGTTGGCAGGATGGGGAGAAAGAGCAGGAGTGGCCCGAGCCCCCCAAACCTGGGTTTGTAGCCTGGTCTCTCTCACAATGGCCCAGGCCACCTGGGTGCTGAGTAGGTATCCCAGGTGAGATCTAACATTTAATGCAAATCCAATCAGAATTCAGAATGGGTTTTGGGGATGAGGAAGGGAAGCTGACACAAATTTAAAATATAATCGCCAAGAACCAATGTGAGGGAAGAGAATGAAGAAAAAAAAAAAGAGTATTATAAAGAGTTACAGAGTTGTCCAGGATGGAATAAGAGCCAGCCTTCAGGCAATTTCTCAAACACAGTGATTCTACTCCCTAACTGTGGTATGTAACATTTCTGAAGTGAACTCAAAAATTTACCTGACAGTTAAGATGCCTTCATCTCTAAGTAACAGAACCCTAAAACCTAACTACCTTAAACAAAAACAATCATCTCCTGTGGCAGACACACCTAAAGTGAGCTCTGAAGAGTTGCACCCTTGTACAATTCCTTCCACTCGAATGCGGAACCTCTGCCTTGCTTCTAGCCAGCAGAATATGGCAAGTGACGGGCTGTCACTGCTGTGATTGTTACAGGCCTGCTCTTGGCCAACCAGAGTGATTCTCCTAGAGACCCTGAAGAAGCAACGGAGCTGCAACTGGCCTCTAGGATATGAAGGTGGTCTCCAGCCTCCAGCCAGCAATACAAGAGACCTTGATCCCACAGTCTCAAGGAAATGAATTCTGCCAACAACCCAAGGGAGCCTGGAAGTGGATTCTTACCTGGCTGAACCTCAGGTAAGAACGTAGCCTGGATGACATCTTGATTTCAGCCTCGGGAGACCCTGAGCAGAGGACACAGCCAAGTCGTGCGTGGGCTCCTGATCCACACAAACTGATACCATAAAGGTGTGAAATTTTGAGCAGCTAAACAGGAAACTCCTGACACAGCAAAAGAAAGCAAACACACTACAGAGCAGCTCCAGATTTAGCTAATTCAGCAGCCCTGTCATGTCACCACTCCCACAGTCTCTTGCCTTCTTTCTGCTCTGCCGTTCTTGGGCTTTATGTCTCAGGGCTGCAATAAGCAATGACATGTCAACAAGCAGCCATGTGAGCAGAGCCACCTTTTCCTCTCTTCTTATTTGAGAAAACTTTTCCCAGAAATGCCACAAAGTGATTCTCCCAATGTCTCATTAGGAACAGTGGGATCACGTGTGAAAAAAAATCAATGAGAAGATTAGGCTATGCCAAGCATGAAGAGTTCAATCAAGATAAATCCCTGAATAAACCCCTGTGTAGACATGGGTAACAAAACCATATCAAGATTGTCAAAAAGTTGGAGATGGCTTTTGGGTAGCCAAACAACAGCCTGTTATGGCCTTTACCAACTTACTTATTTTGTAAGTTATGATAATCACCGTCATCATAAAGCTTACATATTGCTTACTACATGCCAGACGATATTCTAAGCACTTTCTTTACCTTAACTAACTTACACTTTACCATCTGATGCAGGCTATAACCCCTTTTTGAATATAAGAAACCAAGGCCCAGAGAGGTTAAGGTCCAAAGCTAAAAAGTGGTGGAGACTGCATTTGTCGTTTGTCCCCAATAGGAAAAAAATAGCAAGTGCCGCAGGATAATGGCACTACTGAGGAATCTGAAAATGAAGACACCAACTCTTTTTCTCTATTTGGGATCAGACAGCTGGGGAGACTTGCGGATCTCATATACCACCTGATGCCTTCTGTTCTGATATGGAAGAACCAGTTATTCTTTCTAATATAGAAGCATATTTAACAGAACTTTTACCCCCAAAACACTCAAATACGATTTCCAAATGATAGAATGTGGAAAGGCCTTATTATAATAACTGGGACAAATTATTCATATCCTTCAAGTCCTATGTTAAAAGATTGTACTGACAGAAAAGCTAAATGGTAGCTACAAATATTTTCCAAAAAGCAAAATGCTCTTCTCAACCTAAATGTAACCATCTTCTCCTCTGCGTAAAAAGAAAACAGAATAGGGCTGTAGCTGTTACTTCAATCACAGGTAAGTCATAAGTAATGTAACAAGCTGAATACAGTTTTGATCAAATGTATGCTTATCAACATAATTAATTATAGGATAAAAAAATAAAACTGTACTAATAAGTTAGATATAAGTAATAGTAATCATGCTTCTAATTTTTAGCTTTTATATAAGAAAAAAGTATGTTATATTGCTCTTACAGAAGTCATAGCTTAATTAATAGAAATATTTTCAGTAAAGTTTTACAAATATTTAAGGTTAAGTTTAAATCTCTAATAATCCTATGAATACCCTTGCCGGCTGCAGTCCGGCTCTCAAAGCCGAGTCGGATCGAGGGGCGTCGAGGTTAGCTAAGAAATCAGCACTCAGGAGACAAGCATGGTTCCATCACTCAGGGCTCGGAGCTCTCTCTCTCTGAGCTTGCTTTATTACATCCTCTTTTATACCCTTAGTACTTCCCTCTAACTGCAGGGTCAAACCCAGGTCAAACTT
>PVKY010011342.1:0-12087 GCA_004027775.1 Bradypus variegatus
AGGGTAATGTCAGCTTCAAGTTGGATGCTTCCCTGACCCAGGCTAGAATTTTCTCTGATGACAGGAGTATATCTCTGAGTTACATCCATAGAAAAAAAGAGAAATCTAGGGTTTTAAAGTACAAGTTATATAAAGTTCCAGCTACAGCATCACTGTCTCTCTTTTTTTTCCATGCCGAGGGCTCTGTCTGGACAGATGAGGGCATGGGATATGAACCATTAAATGGCAGGCCACCCCTGTTACCCTCCAGTAAATAATTTCACAGTGTCCTCTGTCTGAGGCCCCCTTGTGGGTTCTTACATTGAACCCCCACCTACAGGCATGGCATCTGTTGGGCTCTAAGATGAGATGAGGCTTTCATCCACACACTTTTCCACAGCCCTGCACCCTTTCCCCAGGGCTGAATTAGGAGACGCAGGATAAGCTCAACACCCCTTCTCATGACAAGGCAGGAAATCATAAACTGGTCATCTGGAAGGGAAAGAGGGGGTGGAAAACAGGGACTCTCAAAGTGAAAGAGATTTGGTTCCAACCCCTGACAAGGGTCCAATGCCTGATACTTACGGAATTAAAGCCAGTTAGAGCTTCAACAATTAGAGCTTCAACCAATATCTGTCAAATGAAGATGGCGGCCCAGGGGGCTGGGGAGAGGGAGAGCACCAGGGCACAGGCAGGGAGCTCTCTGGTACTTTGAGGACACAACTGGATTTTTCCCCATAACATGCTTTCTAAATTTGAGGGCTGAACATGTATTATTTTTCAAGTAGGGAAAATGACAGAAATTTTTTTTTCAATTATGATATACCTCAACAGACTTTTTTTTTTTTTAACAGAGGTTTTTAAAAAGCTATGCTTTAACTTTGCTGTGATGAACCCTCATGCAGCTCACACTGGCCAGGGCCTCTCAGGAAGCTGACGGCCAAGCCCCAGGACAGGCCCACATCCCTCCCAGTCCCCAGTAAGTCAGTCTGGCATGTGCCAGCAAAAGGTAGCCAGAGGATAATTTTAGACTTGTTATTTTTTAAAATAGAATGAGCTTAGGAGCCTAATGTGCTGAAGCTGTAAAAACGGATTTTTATATATCCCACATGCCAGAAGGACACTTTGCCTCAGCTTGGCATCACGGTCCCCTTTTAAAGCTGATGGCCAGAAGCAGTGGGAAGGGGTGTGAACATGGTTTCTTCCCAACTTCTTTTCCCTACAATGAATACTTTCAAAGACAGCAAGAGAAATAAAAGTCTAAGAAAATACAGCTGGAACAATATTTAATTGCTATTTGACTTTACTTTTTTTCCCCTCCTAAGGTATTTTATGCCTCAGAAAAAAAACAAGGAATTAATCTAGCAATAGTAAAATGTGATGAATCACACTCCAAAAGAAGCTATCTTGTTTTTTTTTTCCTGTTTCTCCTATGTAGCTACCTGAAATTTCATTGTAGCTTTTTAAGAAGAGGATGTATCCTGATGGTTAAAACAAAAACAAACTAAAACCTGAATCTGGCCTCATCTCCTAGGTAGGTAGGTGAAAATTTCAAAAATTTCATCACAGCTTTTCTAGAAGGGGACACATCCTGATGGTTAAAACAAAAACAAAATGACACCTACACTCAGTCATGTTTGGAGAAGTTGGCACAATAGAACATGGGTTTGTCTGTACACAGGCATCTTTACGAAATATCTAGGAAATGGAAGAAGTCACACTTTTAGAGTCCAGTCGGAAAAATCACACAGTGAAACATTTTTAGGTGGGTCTACCCAAAGAAATAATCTTAAATGTGTTGTAAAGATTAGGGAAATGAAAATAATAACTGTAACCATTTATCAAGCATCTACTGGTGCTGGCAATGTGGTTAAGTGTTTCAACACAGCATTTTTCACGACAGCCCTACGAGGCAGATATCACCATCTCTATGCTACAGAGGAATCAAGTGGTGGATTCCAACTCAAGCCTGTCTGTCCTGAATTTGGAGCCTTCTGCACAACATCACTCTTGCGAGCACAATCAGAGAAGAGGGCAGCCTCACCCAGCACATCAGCCTGGCTTAGAAAACTGGACCAACTGAGTATGGGGGCTCTACAGGGTCCTCTCAAACCTGGCCCTTGCTAAGAACCTTCCACAGTCTTTCTAGCTAGACAATACACTAGCTGATGGTGATGGCCACTGGAATTCTTGCAACAAGAGCAAGGGACAAAAAAGTAGCAACAGGGACAGAGCATCCAGCCACATCAGAGCCCTCGAAGCAGTGGTGAGTACCATTTTCACAATAGGCCAATTCAGGAAATTAAGTCTTTTCAGGCTATTCCCCCCCCACCCAGCCTCTTTTAAAGATGACAATAGCTTCATTGAGTTCATGCACATTCTTACAACTTCTATCATCTACTTAACTGAATAGAAGAATAGCAATGAGAAAATCTGGCAGTGCTATTTTTCAGCCACAAAACTATCTCTAGGCATTTCTGAGAAATAACCATAAGGAAAGAGCTTGATGGTTTTTCTTCCTGAGGTCAAGATACTTGGACCCAAGGTGGTTTCACACTGACCATGGGCAGCTTGCTAACAAACTCTTGACTGTTTTAAGCCATTCATTGCCTTTCTCCAATCCACCATCCATCAAACTAGCCCCCTGGCGATTAATTTCATTTCCTGGATATCTTGATCCCAGTCTTCTGATCATTGGAAAGGCATGGCCCAGCTCCAATCCTGCCTGTGAAACATCAGTCTTTCCAAGGTAATCCCAAAGGTGATGAGCTCTACATGCCACAAAAATCACATTTCCCAAGAATGACACCCATGCCATGGTGTCATCCCCTCCAGTGAGGACTATGCAGCCCCTGTGGACAGACACCAGGATGTCATAGGGGCTGCATGGATTTCACAGGATGCTGATCATGCTACGAGGCAGCTCTTCTTCCCAAGTTCTCCCTTCTGCATGTCTCATGTCTTGGTAAGAAGTGACACATTACCTAGTTGCTCACAAATACGAATGATTGCAGATTTTTAAAAATTGCCTTTAGGCTGAACCAAGCCCACATGTCATTGGTCAATTCCACCACAAGTCCTTATCATGAAGAGCTGTGCTTTTGTATCTGAAGACACAAAAGAGAGCAGTCCAGAGGCAGCAGGGTCCCCGTCATCGTAGAGCAAACCCGCTAAAAAGAGGGATGGCTCTGCTTCCTTTCTGACCCCTGTCTTTTGTGGCTTGGGATTGGAATGGGGCTGGGGGTGTCCATGCAGGTGCCGGAGGTACTGGTCTCTTCTCCTCACTCAGTAGCTGTGGTGACAGTGATGCTGGCTGAGCTGTTGGTGTGTTGAAGCAGCCAAAAATGAGATATCTCATGCTGGAATGTTTGGCCGGTGCCCATTCCCCTGCCAGCTCTTTCATTAGTACTGAGTCTTTCCTATAAACATTTAAAGAACTCTACATTTTCCCCTACAGTCATGCCATAAAGGGTAGGTCTTGCTTTGTTTCAAAACCACACCAAGTCAATGGTTCTCTGACATCCCCACGCCCACAAGGAATCCAAGTGCTCTAGCGTGGCACAAGTCCCAGGAGGCCCGGCCTTCCCGACGTACCTTGTTCTCTCGAAATATCTGGCTTGTACCAGAACTTGGATGTGTCCTGAACAAATTTCACCGTCACATGTTTTTCACCTGGATTATCTGCAAAACAAAATTCAAAAAGTGTTAACTGCAAAGGGTGTCTTTTTATCGCCACATCTCACTTCTGATTATTAATTTAGAAGCTCAAAGTTCAATCTCTGGGGCAGGGATGGGCGTGTGGTAAAAGGAAAGAAAACTACATTGGAAAGGACTGTCTTGGAGATGGCGGAAACCACTTGAATAACACTCAACGAATACAACATAAGACTTTGGTTAGGACTTTGCAATAAATTTTTAAAATACAGAGAAAGATATGAGGTCAGATTGGTGTTGTTTGATCAGTCTTGTTATTTAGTATACATTTGAAATCTCTCATAATTAAATTTTGAATGGAGTCATTTAACTTACAAGAGAAAGTTATTTTAGAGAAACAATGATTCTGAGTGAAAAGAACCACCACAAATGACTGCTTTATGTAGTGTTGGAATGCATCTAACTTGAACAGGTGCAGAAGCCAAGATGAATGAATAATAAGCAGTGGATCAATATTTTGCTTGTGTGATAGAGAGATGGAAAAGCTGGGATTCACACAGATAGACTTAAGGACTCTGGATTTTGCTTTCAAGGTGATCAGCCAAGTAATAGACATTGGGCTCTGGTGGGAACTGCATTCCAGTTCATCTAATCCATCCCAGGGGCCTTGCCTTTCCAGAGTGAAGCTGGAGGTGAGTCCTTCTACAAGAGAGGAAACACACCTACCTGGCAAAGGTGAGGCTGCTTCTGAAGCCTTGGAAAAGTCTGGAAGGACGTTGGGGAAAGGGATGCTGATGGTGCTCCCGCTGTGGGGGCTGGAAAAGCCACTGGAGGATGGGGAGACGGAGCCGAAAGAACGGTCTCCCTCTGAGGCTCGCTTCTTCTCAGGAAGGGGTGGCTGCCCGGGGAGGGTCACCCCAGGGCCCTGCAGGCTGGGGCCGTGCTGGCCGCTGTGTCCGGCTGTGAGAAAGTTGTGGGACAGGAAGCCATTGTCGGCGGCCCCTGCTGCTGTCAGCGGGGCGCCGGGGGTGGCAGACGCTCTGTGGGAACCAGCCAGCAGGGCCCCTGGGTCTGTCCCAGGCAGCAGACCACTGCCCACTGCAGGACCACCGAAGCTTAGGAAGGCCTGGCCGCTCGGCGTGGCCAGAGCACCTGGCGGCTCAGCCAGCATGTGCTCATGGCTGTTAAAGGCGACCTGGAGCTCCGGGGGCGGGAAGTGGGACAGCATGGGCGAGTCTTTGACGGGGCCGGAAAACTCCGAGGTGCCAAGGACGCTCCCTGTGGGCCGGCTGCTTCCCAGCATGACGACAGCGGACTTAGGGCTCGTGTCTAACCACTGGTGTTCTGCAGTGCTTAAAAGATAAACCAAAAGAGAAGGCGAGGTGCCTTATGAGAGGCTTCGGATTGGCAACGTGTTCTTCAAGACTAAGTGCAATTAGTTCCCACTCTTTCAAGTCCTCCCCAGCCTGCTGCCCCGCGCCCCAGGCCATGTGTGTGTGCACCTGCAGGGAAATCAGCGAACCCCTTCACCACGGTCCTGAAATCCTGGGTACCAGTGTCAACCATGGCATGCGTCACTATGCAGAGCACCCTTTGTTTATCGTGTGTCTTGTATTTCCCCATTTTGTTCATCTTCTTTGATTTCTAACATGGGTGCCTGGCACACAGTTTTAAAAAAGTTTGTTGGATGAACCAGCTGACCGAGGGATGTCAATGAGAATATCAGAAATTACCATACATTTAAGAATACAGAAAGTTGGCTAGCAAAACACCAAGTAATAGATGCACAGTTCAGTAGCAAATGCTTATTGGACACATACTCTGTGTGGGTGATGCCAAGTGCTTGCCTGAGATGCTTTTTAAAATGAGAAAGGAGGTGAAATTAAGGAAGTTAAATAAGGAACAATATAATATGCCCATACACAAAGAAATGTATCCCTATTCTGGACAAGGGGAGTGGCACTGCATACGAATTTATGCAATGGCAGTGTCTGCATAAGGTAAAAATAGGACATTTCTCTCTGTCCATGGCCCCCTTCCTTTCTGTGCTCCCAATCCCACTGAAATTGATTTTTCTACATTGCCCTCTATTTCCAGTGCTTTCCTGTATGTTCCCCTACACCAGCATGAATGCCATGCTTCCATGAGCCAGACTTATCTTGCAAGTGGGCCCTAGAGCCTGTCTCCACCCCAACTAGCACTCTAATTCCCAGCCCTGGGCAGGGCCTCCTTCCCGGCCCTGGCTGCAGAGAAGAGCTGGAGATGCAGCACGAACTTGCCCCACCACAAACTCCCTTTCCAACCTCAGCTCAGACCCTGTGGTCAAGCAGTGCTTTTACGGATACCCAGGTTTTAACTTTCCAAATCCCGGTCAACTCAGCAGCTAACTGGAGCTGTCTCAGTTTTCCCCCTGAACCCAGTTCTAAATCCATGCTCATTTCTACAGCTCTCTGCCTCTTAACAACTAGAGCCTACTTTAGGAATGAAAAAATCCTTTTTCATTACTATAATTTCGAAGAGTGACTTTTTCAATTGACAACGGTAGCCTAAGGGGAAAACAAGCTTTCCACGTTCCCATCATCTTGATGAGCATTTCCAAGGGGTGCAAAGACCCATCTTCCTACCTCTCTCTCCTCTGGGCAGGGCTGTTACTTGAAATGGTACAAGCAGACGTAAAAGCCTGTTGAAAGGCAGGCGTGGTTGGCATGTCGGCCCGAAGCATGGCAGACTTGGATCCGGTGGGGCTCTCTGACATCCCTACGGAATGGTTCCGGATCTCAGAGCAGCCACGTGGTTCTGTACCAGAACAAAATAAAAGACAGACAGAACTTTGTTAAAGGATTTGCTGGGTTGTATAACTGCAGGCTCTTTTCTTGTCCATTTCTGAAAGCTTTAAGTGTCCATGGCTGTACTGAACCAGTAGGGTGAAAGAGATGGCAGGTTTGCTCTTGCTTGTCTCTGCTTCCAAAACGGGAGATACCTAATGTCAATTCCCACATGTGGTTTTCAACAAATTATGGTTAATTCATAAACTTAATGATGGAATATGTGATAAGTGTCATGTCTATTGGGGCTGGTCCTCTCAAGGCTTCTGTCACTAGTTTAAAACCAATTACTCTTATTTACTTATCCTGTTCATAAACAAATCCACTTCTCACTTAGGAAGTCACAAGGCCTTTTCTTTGCAAGCCAGCAGGATGTGTGGCCAGAGGGAAAGCCCTCTACCAGAGCAACTCACTCTCTAAAAAGGGCAGGACCTATGGGTGCCAGGCCAGGGAGGGGTTCACTTAACTCTTGTGCCAGTTTGGATGTACTGTGGCCCCCAAGATGCCATTATCTTTGATGCAATCTTGTGGGACAGAATGATTAATCTTTTTGATAGGGGTGTGACCTTTTGATTGGATGTTTCCGTGGAGATGTGACCTACCCAGCTGTGGGTGATCACTTTGATTGGATAATTTCCATGGAGGTGTTACCCCACCCATTCAGGGTGGGTCTAAATTAAATCACTGGAGCCATATAGATGAGCTGACAAACAGAGGGAACTCAGTGCAGCTGTGAGTGACATTTTGCAGAGGAACTGCAGCCAAGAGGGACACTGAAGAATGTGCAGGAGCTGAAAGAGGAGCTGCAACTCAGAGAGACATTTTGAAGATGGCCATTGAAAGCAGACACCAGCCATGAGCCTTCCCAGCTAACAGAGGTTTTCCAGACACCATTGGCCATTCTCCAGTGAAGGTACCCAATTGTTGATGACTTACCTTGGACATTTTATGGCCTTAAGACTATAACTTTGTAACCAAACAAACCCCCTTTATAAAAGCCAATCCATTTCTGGTATTTTGCATAAGGCAGCATTAGCAAACCGAAACACCCCTCCATTTGATTCCAAGATTATCCATGGCCATGTGGTCGCTGTACACTGAGCAATGAGTAGGGGTCATGTACTCTGGGTTGTGCTTTCTATAAAATATCACCGAGCTTCAGGACAGCCCTGCCTAGTGCTACTATCATCCGTGAGGTTTAAGGAAACACATCACCCACACGGAGAACGTGATGCAGAGCTGGGATGAGAACCTGCCCCATCTGATGTGCAAACGCAGGTACATTCCATGGAACTGCACACATTCCATTTATAAAACGTCTGCCCTGTATATGATCCAGGCTCTCCATTATTTTTTGATACCTTCCTTTCCCACTATTTCAGATGCTTTAAAACTTGTCTTAGATGAAAAACTTTGGGTGACGCATGTTGGTGATGGTAGCACAATAGTGTGAGTGCCATGAATACCACTGAATTGTACATTTGTTAAAATGGGAAATTTGAATTGTATGTCTATATATACATGCTACTACTACAAAAGTTTTTTAAAACAAACAGCAACAAAACGAGCCTTAATTTTTGTTTTGTTTTTTCTTTTTAGATTTTTTTTTTTTAGTAGGCTTTAAGAATTGGACACATCTGCCACAGGCAATAAAATAATATTATGAGAAATACAGGTCATTTTTGCTGTCTGCTTTAAAACAAGGGAAGATTGATAAGACAGCTTTCCATATTGTTCCTATTACTCAACTCCTGCGTAGAGGGCATCAAAATTTACAGGTTCCCAAAAGCTTTTGCTTCCACCTTGATGCCCAAGTGTGCTTTAAGTAAGTATGCTAATTTAATTATCCTGAATAAAGGCTATTTTTCTCTTAAAATGAAAACCTGTAATAAAATGTGACAGCAGAATCACACTCTTTATAAAAATGTGTATTTTCATTTATTAAGAATCAAAATTTAGTGATTCCCAAAAGCCTTTGTTTCTACCTTGATGTCCAAGATTATTTCCTAATATGCTTTAAATATGTTAATTTAATTATCTTGAACAAAGGCTATCTTTCCTCTTCAATTGAAAACTTATAATAAAATGTGACACCAGAATCACATTCTTTATAAAAATAGGTATTTCCATTTAAGAAATCTTTGAAAGGAATTATCCATGGCATGAAAATAAAATATCTCAAGGTTTGTGTTAAATTCAAGTATCAATAAGAATCCATCTGTAGATTATCTGGATGGGGTAAGAAATAAGACCCCCAATAGCATGTGAGCAAACGATTCCTCACTCCACTCATGCAACTGCTCAAAGACAGGATGTGATTTTTAATGTTGTTTTTCAAAATGGATCTCTTTACAAAATTGGCACTATGAACTCACAAATGGAATTACTAAAATGGTTGCACTCTGTTCCACTGAAGTAAACAACCTCCCACTCTACCTAAAGAGAAAGAAATGCTTTAAAAACTTATGGTGTTACCATATATGGGGAACAAAGAAACTTTTTCTGTAATATGCCAGCATTTCAAAAAGAACTAAAGATTAATGGCTTACCTTTTTTTAATTTAGCAGCATATTCCCTAATTAAACTTTATAGATTTCTGAGATAATAATCAGCACACACAACACGTGCAACATGTAGAAATTTTAGTTTCTAAAGCATTGACATTCTTGGTTATCTCACAGAGAGAAAGTGCACTGCAAAACATGTCTTTAAAAACAGAACTGCTTTATGTTTTTAACTGACTTACCAAAATGTGCACATATTTAAACTGTACAAGTTTTGACATATATAAAATCCATGAAATCATCACACAATCAGCTAATTAGCATATCCATCACCACCAACAGTTTCCTGGTGCCCCTCTGTCACCCCTTTTTCTATCCCCAAGCAATCAGTGATCTGGTTTCTGACACTTTCCACTAGCTTTCATTTCCTTGAATTTTATATGCATGGAATCATACAACATGAATCCTTTTTTTATTTTTGCCTACTTTTACTCAGCATAATTATCCTGAAATGTGTCAACAGCTCATGCTTTTTGTTGCTAGTTTACCATTATATGGATATATCATTTTTGCTTATCCATTTTCCTGTTGATGGGCGTTTTGGTTGCTTCCAATTTGGGGCTCTTACAAATAAAGCTGCTATGAACATTCATGTTCACATTTTTGCACTGAAATATACGTTGAATTCTCTTGGGCAAATGCCTATTAATGGATTGGGTAGATTACAAGGAAGGTATACATTTAACTTTTTAAGAAGCTACCAACTTGTTTTCTAGAGTGGTTGTACCAATTTACATCCCCACCAGCAATACAAGTAGGCTCCTGTCCCTACAAATCCTGGTCAACACTTGATAGGGTCAATCTTTTTAATTTTAGCCATTCTAGTGAAATGTAGTGATGTCTCCTTATGGCTTTAATTTGCATTCCTCTAATGACCAATGATGGTGAACAATTTTTTTGTGTGCTTGCTGATCATTTTTATGTCTTCTCTAGTGAAATGTCTATTCAAATTATTTGCTCATTTTAAAATGTATATATTCTAGACACAAGTCCTTCCACAGATACGTTACATGCAAATATTTTCTCCTGTTCTGCCATTTGCATTTTTATTCACTTAACAGTATCTTTCAAAGAGCAGAAGTTTGTAATTTCAATAAAGTCCAATTTATCATATTGCTATTTTATGGATAGTGCTTTTTGTGTTGTATCTATAAAAATCTTTGCCTAGCCCTAAGTCACAAAGGTTTTTTCTGTTTTATTCCAGAAGTTTTATAGTTGTGAGTTTCACACTTAGGGAGATAATCCATTTTCAGTTAATTTTGTGTGTGGTACAAGGTATGCATCAAAGTTTTGGTCTTTTTTTCACGTGGATATCCAATTGTACCAATACTATTTGTTGAAAAAGACTATCTTCTTTTTTTACCACTGAATTACCTTTGTGCTTTTCTCCAAAATCAGTTGTTCACATACATGTGGGTCTATTTCTGGACTCCAGATCCTGTTTCATTTATCCATTTATCTCATACCAAAGGCATACTGTCTTGACGATGGTAGCTTTATAATAAGTCTTATATTAAGGTAGTGTTAATCTCCCAAATTTGATTTTCTTTTTCAAAGTTGTTTTGTCTTTTAATTGGGGGTATTTAGACCATTTACATTTAATGTGATTATTGATATGGTTAGGTTTAAATCTATCATTTTGCCACATGTTTTCTATTTGTCCCATCTATTCTTTGTTCCCTTTAACCTCCTTTTCTACCTTGTTTAGGATAATTGTATATTATTTTCTGTTTCCATGTTATTTCCCTTTTGGGTGTAACAGTAACTCCATGTGTATAACTAATAAGCCAACAAAGGAGATCAAGTCTTTAAAAAATATACAATTATCCAAAAGAAGAGAGAAAAAAATCTTTTATTTACCCAAGCAGTTACCATTTTCAGAGTTTTTCATTACTTTAAATTGATCCATATTTCCATCTGGTATGGTTTCCCTCTAGGGAACTTCTTTTAACATTTGTTGCAGTACCAGTCTGCTGATAATGAATTATTCCACATTTCTGTAAGTCTAAAAAAAGTTACTTTTTTTGCTTTCGTTTTTGAAAGATATTTTCACTGCATAAAGAATGCTAGTCTGACAGTATCTATCTGTCTACCTGTCCATTGTCCTCTTGCTTGCATTGTTTCTGACAAGAAAGCTCTTGTCATTTTTCTTATTATTCCTCTGTATGTAATGTGTCAATTCACCTTCCCCTCTGGCTGCATTTAAGATTTTTTTCTTTATCACTGATTTTGAGCAGTTTGATTGTAACATGCCACAGTGTGGTTTTCTTCACTTATGTTTTTGCAGCACATTTTTCATATTTATTTTTCTTTATGTGAGGTACAGTCCATGAACCTCAGAAAGCAAATGCAGGAGGAATCATTTCCTTCTGGGGACAGCATTAAAGGCTTCCAGAAGGAAGTGGTGTTGGAGGGAAGCCTGGGAGGAAGGACAGGTGGGATTCTGATGGATTGAATGAGGATAAGGACTGTGCTAGGCTTGACTGTTCCTAGGGCAGGAGCTGCCCAAGGTTCTCTAGGACATTAATGTTATAGAATTAATGAATGAACAAGCAAAGACTCAGAGGAAAAAGGAAAAGCCCGGAGCATGATGTGAAAACACTGCTCAGAGGCTGGTTCAGAGAAGTGGGAGGAGGGAGACATGCTGATCAGCCACGAGGTTCCCACGCCAAGGAGCAGCACAAAACCTTGGAATCAGAAAAATGTGTTTCTCATATGTACCCCCTGGAGCTCCTGTAAGAATGACACAAGTTCATATGTAAAAGTGTGTGGTCCCCAGCACACGCAGCGTTTACTCAGAGACATTAGTGATTTCTATAACCAACGGCGCTGCTGTACATTCAGAGTTGTGCCAAGTTCCCGCTCCATGAGGATGTTGACAATCCTACTCTAAGACTCAGAAACCCTGACCCTGCTCCTATGGTGCCTGAGAGCCCTAGCAAATAAGAAAAGACTGAAGGAAAATAAATCCTGCTTTGTTCTTCCTACCAGTTTACTCATCCCAGAAAACAGCAAGCCCAGCACTTCCCATGAAAGTGGGCATTATTTATATTCCCCTCGTGCCA
>PVKY010011343.1:0-12084 GCA_004027775.1 Bradypus variegatus
CCTCCCCCTCCTCTCCTCTCCTGAGCTGGGAGGGTACCTCCCCACAGGCCCCGCAGGAAGGGGGCACCAGCAAGAGGAGCCGGCGGCTAGGTGGCCCTGGCAGAGCCCCACTGTCCCGCGCCTGCCTTCCTCTCTGGGTGAGGGTTCAGGGCTGCTTCCCTCCGGGAAGTGCTTCTGTCACCTGGACCTTCCCGGCCCCTTAGGGGGAAAGCCAGACGTCTCCCTCCTTCCCCGGCGGCCCCTGCGCTCAGCTCTGCTACCCCCTGGACTCCTGGGTTCGGTTCAGAGGCTCCATGACCTTCAACACAACTCGCTTGGACTGACTTGTGCTCGCGCCAGCAACCTCAAGTCAATTCCCCCAGACCACGCGCTCCCGCCGGGGCCCTGCGGCTTAGCAGGGAAGCAGGGCGGGACAGGAGAGGTTTCCTGCGGGAAGAAGACGGCAGGAGCGCGGAGTCCGTCCCAGACAGAGAGAGGTGGGAGAGCGCCTAGGAGAGGCAGGGGAGAGACGCGTTAGGGGCTCGTTACATGTCCGTGGACTCGGGCCGCTCCTGCGGGCTGTCGGCCAGCAGAAAGGAGTCCACCGACTTGGTGCTGAGGCGGAAGGGCGCCAGGCGGCGGAAGCCGCCCGGGGAGCCCGGCAGCTGCACGCGCGCCCTCTGGGACGGCGCCACCGTCTCCTCCGGGCACAGCCAGGGCGGCACCTTGGTGAAGATGCTCCGGTCCTCGTCCGGGGAGAACACGGGGTTGTCAACGCCTAGGAGAGAGGGCAGCGGCTGAAACACTGCGGGGCGCCCTTGGCCAGACCCGGAGGCACCGGCGCGGTTACCTGCAAGGTGCGGCTCAGGGTGTCTCCGTCCAGGCGTGCGCCCAGACGCGCTGCGTCAGAAACGGCGCGCAGGACCCCGGCCTGTCCCCGCCGAGCAGGGGGTCACGGGAGCGGGTGGACGCGACGCCGGCCACTGCCGCGCCTCCACTCCAGCCACGCGGGCCCTGCGCTCAGCCCGGGCTCCCCTCGCTCTGCCTGCGCCTTCCCCGCCCCGGCCGCTCACCTGCCGAGTCCGTCGCGGTGTCTTGTGTCACGCCAGCCAGGAATTCGATCCCCCCACTCATGTCCTCAGCACCGTAGTCGTGGGCCTCCTCGGGGTCCAAAAGTTCCGAATCTGGGGGTGGGGTGTGTGTGTGTGTGACAAGATGGAACACGTTCTGGGGCCTGGAGCCCCCAAGTTAACGCTGTGGCCACCCTGGAAAGGGCACCGCAGGGTCCCTTGGGGGTTCCCGGTACAACTGGGGGTCCGGTGGGTGGCGGCTGCCCCTTTTGTTCTCCCCGCCAGCCCCCCAGGCCAGGTCCATCCAGGGCACAGAGGAGCGCTGCTGAGGGGAAGGGTCTCCAGGAAGGACAGCTCTGCACTGCGGGCCCCGCTCCCCGCGACTGCCGCCACCGAGGCTCCCCCCACGGCCCTGGTCGCTACCTTTCTCCTTGATGGTGAAGTTATGCACCGGACTCTCGGTGGGCAGTTTCCCGTTGGGGATGCTGCTGTTTCTCTGAGAAGCAAAATGAAACCGTTTACAGACACCGGCGCGGCACAGACGGGGCCTGAGCCCTCCGGCAGCGCTCCCCCCCCAGCGGGGCGGACTAGGGCAGGCTAGTCCTGTCCTGGTGTCCCTGGCCTGAGCTGGCACCGTCCGTTCCACCCTTCCCGGGCCCCGGCCCTGGCGGGGCGAGGCCACCAAGGAGGCGCCCGGGTGTTTCCATAACTGCCCCCCCGGGCTGGGCTCGCACCCCGCGCTGCCCGCAGCCCCTGCTCTCTCACCCGCTTCTGGGCCCGCTCCCGCCTGTAGAGCTTGGCCGCCTTCTTGGTCTGGTTTATCCCCAGCTTGGCTGACTTGAAGGACTCCAGGCGTTTCCGCATGGTCCTGTGGAAGATCTCCTTGTCCTGCTTTTCATCCTGGTTGGGAGTCAGCTTGTGTCGACTGTAGAGATGTTTGTACTGCAGCAGGGAAGGAAGCCCGAGCGGTCACCACGGCCCCTGAGGCCAGGGCATATGGCAGAGCTGCTCAGACCAGCTCCCGGGATGGGACCCCCAGAGGGGACCCCTGCTGCAGCCCCAGCCCAGCCCGTCCCAGCCCCGGACCGGCAGGTGTGTCTGCCCACCCCGAGGACAGAGCCCTGGGCATCTGGGGATGGGGACCCTGGGGGGATCCCCAGCGCCCACCTCCTGCCGCGGCTTGTACAGGTACTGCTGCAGCGTGTGGTGGGTGACCACGTCCTCCGTGTCGCGGATGCTCCGTCGCCGCTGCTCCAGCGACTGCATGTCCAGGCACACGGCACTCATGTTCTCTCTCCTGGGAGGGACAGGCCTCAGCGTCCCCTGGGAGCCACGCCGGCCCCCCCCCCCGTCCCCGCCGCTCCGCCCTGCCAGCCCCTCTCCAGCTTTGGTCGGCAGTGCCGAGCCACAAGGCCTTCCCAGGCTGCCCACCAGGGTCACCCCCAGGGTCCCCGCCCCTTCCTGTGGCTGGAGCTCCAGCAAGGGGGAGCCGGCCACGCTCACGCAGCTCCCCACGATCAAGACACCACACACGGGGACTCTGAACAAACATGGGGGAGCCAGGGCCCACCCTCGGCTCTCGGTACCCAGAGGGGCTCCTTGCCCAGGTCAGGAGGCCCGAAAGCCGGGGCCAGGAGGGGCCTCCTGGGGGGCAGGGAGCTGACACAGGTCAGCCTGTGGCTCCTTGGCAAGCTGCTGCCTGAATTGGTCCCTCCCCCTCCCTCCCCCCTGCATCGCCCCCCCCTTCCTTCCTGCAGCAATGCAGATGCAGACCTGTACTTGCTCACTGGCCAACAGCCTGGTCCTGCAGGCATGTCTGCCCAACCCAAGGACGGAGCCCTGGGCATCTGGGGAGGGGGACCCTGGGGCATCCCCCCAATCTCTGCCACACCTTGTGGGGTCCAAGCTAGGACCCCACACTTGCCCCATTTGTGACCATCAACTGCCCCGAGATGTCCCCTGGATCTGTCCAGAGGCCCCTGCTGACCAGGGGTGATCAGGAGGCCTCAGAGGGCTGGAACGGAGGTACTGGGCAGGCAAGACCCCTGCCCATCTGCAGCCTCCAGGGTCCTGGTGAGGGGCACCCAGGGAAGCTGTGGCGCACAGGCTCACGCACAGCAGGTAGGAGACGGAGGCCTCCACCACTGAGGGCCGCGGTGTGTTGAAGTCCACGTTGACCATGTTTTCAGTACTCGGGGAGCGGATGAAGGCCAGGGACCCCCGGCGCTCACCCTGAGGGGAGAAACAGCCCCGTCAGCCCGTGCGGGGGCAGGTGGGCCAGCAGACAGGGCACAGCACGTGGGCTTCCTACAACCTCTTCCTCAGCGGTCCTGGAGCTCTGGGCCCTTGGGCACAGAGATGGCAGAGACGAGCAAGGGAGGCCCTGCCCACACCAGATCAAGTGATGGGTCCACAATCCAGAAAATCCTCACAGCCGGGCCCAGCCAGGGGCAGAGATGCTGGAAGCCACGAGGCGCTGAGCATTTGAGGCTCTGCATAGGCCACAGTGACAGGGTGGTCAGTTAGCAGTTACAAGGAAACTTCATATGGCATCTCCATATGAGGGAGACAAAACCTTCAGGGCACGTTCAAATAGTGCAAAAGAAAGAAGAAAACTCTCAAATCAGTAATGCAAACTCACTCCTGGAAAACCTAGAAAAAAAAGGAGCAAACTAAATCCAAAGTGAGCAGAAGGAAGCTGGCAAGAAGATAAAGAAAAACAGAATAGAGAAACAATAGAATCAACAAAACCAAAAGTTGGTACTTTGAAAAGATCAATAAAATTGACAAATCTTTAGCTAGATGGATAAAAAAAAAAGATATGATGGGGGAAAGTACTAACAGTACAGAAATAAAAGATTATAAGGGGATACTATGAACAACCATATGCCAACATATTAGATAATCTAGATGAAGTGGACAAATTCCTGGAAAAACACACATTACCTAAGCTGGCTCAAGAAGAAACAGACCTCAACAGAACAATAACAAGTACAGAGACTAAGTCCGTCGTCAAAAACCTCCCAACAAAGAAATGTCTAGGGCGAGGCTGCGCTGGTGAATACTACCAAACATTCAAAGAAGAATTAACATGAATCCTTCTCAGAATTTTCCAAAAAACTGAAGAGAAGAGAACACTTCCTAACTCATTCTATGAAGTTGAATCACCCTCATATCAAAGCCAACAAGGGTAACAACAAGAAAAAAACAACCAAACAACAACAAAACAAACCATAGACTGCAAAAAAGGCATTTGACAAAATCCAGCACACTTTCATGATAAAAACACACAGAAAACTAGGAATAGAAGGAAACTTCCTGAACATGATAAAGGGCAAAAGTGAAAAAAACGCACGGCTAGCATTGTACTCAATGGTGAAAGATGGAAAGCTTTCCCTCAAAGATCAGGAACAAGATGAGGTTGCTTGTTTTCACCACTGCTATTCTACCCAGAGCAATGAAGCAAGAAAAAGAAATTAAAAGTCCCTAGATTAGAAAGGAAGAAGTAAAACTATCCCTATTCATAGTTGATATGATCCTGTGTATACTATATCACAAAGTATGACAGCAAAGCTATAGAAGGTAATAAATGAGTTCAGCAGTGGTGGAATATAAGATCAACACACAAAAAGTAGAGATGTTTCTATATGCTAGCAATGAATGCTTTGAAAAAGAAACAAACACAACAACACTATTTACAATAGCAACTAAAAGAATAAATCTAGGAATAAATTAAACCAAGAATGTAAAGGACTTGAACACAGAAAACTACAAATAATTGCTGAAATAAACTAAAGAAAACCTAAATAAGTGGAAAGTATCCCATGCTCATGCATTGGAAGACTTAATCTTCTTAAGAAATCAGTTCTACCCAACATGATTTACAGATTCAGCACAATCCCAGTCAAAATTGCAACAGTCATCTTTGCAGAAATGGAAAGCTATTCATCAACTTCATATGGAAGGGCGAGAGACCCCAAATAGCCAAAAAGTCTTGAAAAAGAACAAAGTTGGAAGACTCAGGCTTCCTGATTTCAAAACATATTACAAAGCCACAGTGATCAAAACAGTGTGGTGTTGGCACAAGGACAGACATACAGACTGATGGAAAAATGTGTCATGCAAACAACAATCACAAGGTAGCTGGTGACACTGATAACAGATGGAGTAGACTTTAAAACAAAAAAGGGTAATAGAGATAAAGAGGGCCATTTCACAAGTATGAAAGTATTAATCAATCAAGAAGATAGAGCAACTATAAACACAATGCACCTAACAACAGAACACAAAATATATGAAGCAAAAACTACCAGAAATGAATGGAGATATAGAAAATTCATCAATAATAGTTGGAAATTTCAATACCCCTCTCAATAATAACTAGGTGGAAGATCAACAAGAAAACAGAAGTCAGAAATTTATAGCTCTAAATGCCTATGTTAAAAAGGAAGAAACATACCAAATTAAAATCTAACCTACCTTAAGATGATGGAAAAAGAAGAGCAAATTAAACCTAAAGCAAGCAGGATTAGAGCAGAAATTAATGATATGGAGAATTTTTTAAAATAATGAAAATCAATGACCCCAAATGCTGGTTATTTGAAAAGATCAACAAAATTGGTTTAACCTTTAGCTAAGGTAGTACAAGAATTAAAAATAAAAGAAGGAAAACTACAACTGACCTTACAGAAATAGAACAAATTAAGGGAATACCATGAACAATTTTATGCTACATTAGATAACTTTGATGAAATACTCAAATTCTGAATGGGCTTATAAGAAAGAAGGTAATCAAATCTGTCATCAAAAAACTACCCACATAGGAAAGCCCAGGCCCAGATGGCTTCACTGCTGAATTTTACCAAATATTTAAAGAAGAATATCAGGTTTTTTTTTTTACAAACTCTTCCAAAACATTAGAAGAAGAGGGAATATTTCCCAACTCTCTCCATGAAGCCAGTATCACCCTAACACCAAAACCAGGTAAATACATCACTAGTTTTCTTATAAAGGGGGATGCAAACATTTGTAAGAAGATAGTGAACTGAATGCAGCATCATATAAACAGAATTATACACCATGTGAGATTTATCCCAGGAATTCATGGTTGGTTTAACATCCAAAAAACAACTAATATAATACACTACACGAATAGAATAAAAATCAGAAATCACATGATCATCTTAATAGATGTAGAAAAAACATTTCACAAAACCCAACACCCATTCATGATAAAAACACTCAAGAAACTAGGAATAGAAGGGAACTTCCTCAATATGATTATGAGCATCTCCAAAAACTCACAGCTAACATCTACTTAATGATAAGACCAGATGCTTTCCCCACAGCTGTCTGCTCTAAGTACTTCTGTTCCACTTTGTACTGGAGGTTCCAGCCAGGGCAATTAAATAAGAAAAAGTAAAGAAAAGAAAAGGCATGCAGATTAGAAAGGAAGAAATAAAACTATTTCCATTTGCAGGTGACATGATCCTATAATAGAAAAATCATAAAGAATCCACTAAAAACCTATTAAAACTAGTAAGTTTAGCAAGGTTGCAGGATACAAGATTAATACAGAAAAATCAACTGTAATGAAATAAGACACAGAGGGCAAATACTGTATGATCCACGTATATGATATAGCTAGAATATGTGCCCTCACAGAGACAGAGAGTCCAGGTTGCCAGGTCAGAGGGCAGGGAGAATGGGGAGTTAAAGCATAAAGGGTACAGGGTTTGGGTGATGGGGACATTCAACAATGGGTGGGGCTGACACTGTGAGTGTGAGCCCCCTCCCCCACCAATGGCATGCTCGGGAGAAGCTGAGACGGGAGAGCTTATGTTTTCTATACGTTCCCAGAATCAAAAGAAGAGCAACTCGAGAGACAGTGACGATTAAATGCAATACATGAGGCTGAATGAGATCTAATAATGGGAGGAGAAAAGGCTCAAAAGGACATTATTGGAACATATGAAAAAGTCGGGATAAAGTCTTTAAGTTTTATATTAATATTAAATTTCTTGAAGTTGGTATCTGTACTTAATGTGGTTACATAGGGAATATCCTTGCTCTTAGGAAATGTACATGGAAGTGTTATGTGTTCAAGGAGCTTGATATATACAACCTTCTCAAATGTTCCGAAAACAGATAAATAGATATACAGATGATAGTGATATATAAATGATAGGTGATAGATAGAAAGAATGATATGGCAAATATGGAAAATGTTAAAATTGGTAGATCTGGGAATCTGGGGGAGGGCATGTTGGAGTTTTCTGTGTGTGTTTTGTATTACTTTTGTGGCTGTTCTGTAAATTTGAAATTATTTCAAAATAAAAATTAAAAAACAATTGTACTTTTATACACTTGCAATGAACAATCTGAGAATGATACTAAGAAAACAACTCCATTTACAGTGGGATCAAAAAGAATAATATACATAGGAATCAATTTAACAAATGAAGTACAAAACTTATTCTCTGAAAACTACAAAACTGTTGAAAGAAATTAAAGAAGATCTAAATAAATGGGAAAATTTTCATGTTCATGAATCAGAAGACTTAATGCAGCTAAGATGACAACACTCCCCAAGCTGAACTACAGAGGCAATGCAATCCCTATAAAAATCACAGCCAGCTTCTTTGTAGAAGATGACAGTCTGATACTAAAATTCACATGGAATTGCTAAGGTCCCTGAATAGTCTTAACAATCTTGAAAAATATTGGAGTTGGAGGATTCACACTTCCTGATTTCATAACTCACTATGAAGACAGTGTGGCACTGGTATAAGATCAATGGAATAGAGTTGTGAGTCCAGAAATATGCCCATGCATTTATGGCCAGCCGATTTTCAATACAGGTGCCAGGACCATTGCATGGGAATGAGTAACCTTTCCAACAAATGGTGCTAGGACAACTGGAGAGTGTGCAACATGCAAAACAATAAAGATGGATCCCTACCTCACACCATATATAAAAATTAACTAATTCCATCAAAGACCTGAATGTGAGAGCTTAAACTATAAAACTCTTAGAAGACAGATAATGGTAAATCTTCAAGACTTCATATCTGGTGATGGGTTCTTAGATATGACACCAAAAGATGAACAACAAAAGAAACAGAAGTTAAATCAGACTTCATCAAAATTAAAAACTTTCAGGAATCAAGGGACATCAAGAAAGTAAAAAGACAACCTACAAAATGGGAGAAAATATTTGCAAATCATATATTTATAAGGGACCTTTGTCTAGAATACATGAAGAACTTATACAACTCAATAATAAAAAGAAAACACAATTTAAAAAATAGGCAAAAGGCTGGAATATATGTTTCTCCAAAGAAGTACACAAATGGTCAATAAGTACATGAAAAGACGATCGACATCAGTATCATCGAGGAAACACAAATCAAAACCACAAGAACATATTACTTCACACACACCAGGATGGTTAGAATTAAAATGTCAGATAATAACAAGTGTTGACGAGGATGTAGAGAAATCAGAACCCTTGTACTCTGCTGATGCGAATGTTAAATTGGGCTGTGGTTTTGAAAAACAGTCTGGCAGTTAATTAGATGGTTAAACAGAGTACCTCAGGTCCAGCAATTTCCCTCCTAGGGAGAAATGAAACAGACTTGCATGCAAATGTTTATAGCATCATTCTTCATAATAGCCATAAAGTAGAAACAACCCAAATGTTTACCAGCTGAGGAACAAGTAAACAAAAAGTGGTATATCCACACAATGGAATAATATTCATAAAAGGAATCAAGGAATCAAGAACTAATACATGCAATGACATGGATGAAGCTTGAAAACATTATAGGAAGTGAAAGAAGCCAGTCAACAAAGACTGAAATTCCCCCTTTATATGGAATGTCCAGAAGAGGCAAACCTATTCAGACTGAAAGGAGATTAGTGGTTGCCAGGGGGTTGGTGAAAGGAAGATGGAGTGTGGGAGCTAAGGGGCATGGAGTTTCTCTTTGGTAATGAAAGTGTTCTAAAATTGTGGTATTGGTTGCAACTTTCTGTGAACATAATAATAAGAACCACTGAGTTGTACACTTTAAACAGGTGAATTGTATGGTATGTGAATTATGTCTCAATAAAGCTGTTAAAAAGAAAATAAATTAGTAAAAAGAAAAAGAAATAGAGCAGTGCCACCATTTAGGATTAGGACTTCCATTTGGTAAGAAGCCCTTGGTTACATCACATAGACTTTCTCATGGTCTTGTTGCACACTTTTTGAACTTATCCAAGGGTTGTTTAAAACTGCCAAGTGGCTAGCAGCAGCCAGCACTTATTCCCTTATTCCTAAAGGGTGCACCCCTCAGCTCCTTTTCATTTAAACCACACCCAGTCTGATTACCAGGCTCTGGAGAGCTTCCTCTCCTACCTGGGCAGCCTGAGGTGTGTGGGGCACCAGGGAGCTGAGCAGGTGCAGGAGCATCCTTCTCACCTGGCACAGGCCTGTCCAGGTGCAAGTGCCACGTTCACCCCACAGGAAGTGGGAGGCACCATGGCTGCATTCCCTTGGTGAGTCTACATGTTTGTGAGCATGCCTGTGTGTGCACATGTATTGCCTGTGTGCATACGTGTACATTATTGCATGTAGGTATGTGTGAGACACGGGCCTGCATGTGTGCATTTGTTGCATGCACAGGAGTCACACATGTGCACCACATGCTCACACGTGTACGCATGCAGGTGTATCCATTTGGGGGTGTGTGTGCCTGCGGGGGCTGTGACTCCAGACCCTCCTACCTACTCTCTGTTCCCCTGTGCTCTCCTCTCCTGTGAGGGAAAAGACCAGAGGACCTGTTTTCAGATCTGTGTCCTGTGGACTCATTGGGGTCTCTGCCTCAGTTTCCCATGAGTGCGGGAGCTGTGATGCAACCTATTCTGGGACTGCCTTGGGTGCCACCATGAACAGAGCATGTTGTCAAGAAGAGAATGGAGCTGGGCTTTGAGGTGCAGACGGTTGTGTACAGGGAGCAGGGAAGGGGACAGAGCAGGGGCCAGGCTCCACACCCACTGCCCCTCCGCCACTGCACCCTGCAAAGGGTTACAAACAAAATATTTTCCTGGTACCTCAGCCACGTAGCTAATTGCGTCCTTCAAGTTGAGCTCATGGAAAACGTTCAGAATCCGGTCTCGTGACTTTTGGGCCGATTTTCGCATGAGGACTTTGCTGAGGAATTTCCTATCAAAGTTGGACCACCTGGGGCATAGACGGACAGCGATGTCAGCCAGGATGGCACTCTGGGCAAGTACTGGGGTCCCTGCCTGGCCTGGGGAGAGATGGGGTGTTCCCTGGAGGAAATGGGGAACCTTCCAGCTTCCCGGGCCCGAGATTGGGTACATGTCTCTGAGCAGCTGCCCTCGCCCTTTCCCCCCAGTTTTTCTTTACTGAGCAGCCACCAAGATGCACTGTAAGGTCATGGCAGTGGCCCTGAGCATTCTCCTGCCTGCCCATTCCGTCCCCCTGCCCTTCCCCAGTGCTCCCCCAGGTGCCGATAGCATGGGCAAGAGTGTAGGTTCCCTGTTGCCTTTAATGCGATCCCGTAAACTACCACCTAATCCTCAGGGTTTTGGGGTGTCTGGGGCTGTCTCTGTGGCTCCGAGCGCCGTGACCAAAGGCTAGGAGAGAACAGATCCCACTGAACTCATGTTAGAGAGAGCTAAGCTGACTGGAAGCGAGGGGCTTTACTCAAACAGAACCAGAATGTTCAGGTCAGGAGAGGGGTGGCCTGGCTCACACATCAGGAGGAGCTGGAGGCAGGGGGAGCCGGGGGTGCCCAGCCTGCCCCCGAGACCTGACAGAGATGCCAGGCCTGGCTCCCAGAGCAGCACGGGGCCCCAGGCCCCCCAACGTCAGTGTCAGTCGCACCCCAGGATCAAACGCCCCTTCCTTGTCCACAATTCCATCCTGCAGAGCAGCGATCACTCCGATCTTTCTCTCAGGTGGGTGTTTTGGCCCCGAAGCTGCCGCTCGTTGGAGCAGAAATGAGAGGCTCAGGGTGCGGCCATCGGGCCAGGCGGGGTCGGCTCCTCTCCCCTCCGTGAGGGAACCACAGCCGCCTCCAGGACGCCCACCTGACTTTATTAAAACCACACCATCGTTTTTCTGGGTATTTTCCTCAACACTGCACTCATTATTTAATAAAACTGGAACCAATAGATGTAAACTTTTAGGTGCTCTAATTATTAGATCTATTATAGTTTTAAGTGTCAGATTTATTTTAAAAACAAAATACAACTCTCAGTTTTATGGACAGAAAAAATTTTAACTATCGACTAGATGCTAACACAACTGTCCTCTGTTCACAGCATGTGGGGAAAGGGAATATTTTCCTGATTTTCAATATCTGGGAAATTTAACAATTTTGAATTAATTTCCTACCCCCAAGAAGCGGCGGGGGTGATGCAGCTCTGACTCCGGGCGGAACCCGCTGGTGGCTGTGGAGTCTCCTCGGACCCCCACTCCACAGGCGGGGTCCCCCCCCCGACCCCCCGGGCACAGGCCGCCCCAGCAGGATTCCCCGCCAGACACTTCCTGGGAGCTGGGAGCCACCTCCAGAGGCCAGAGGTGCTGAAGAGAGGGGCCCCGGTTAACGGGGAGACGGGGACACCCACGGGGAAGACGGTGCGCCTGCCTAATCTCCTCCACCGTCCACTTAGGGGTGAGGTGAGCCACTCACTTGTCTCGGAGGTAATTGTGTCCGATCTGTCCCGAAATGTCCTCGATGGCCGAGAGGATGTGGTCAAAAGCCTTTCAGAGGGCAGAGAAGCCGGTCACCCCCGCCCCTGCCCCTCCCCATCCCCTCTCACCCCGCCCACCACCTTGGCTCCGCCCTGCTCCCTCTAAGCCCCACCCACCCTGCCCTGGCTCTGCCCCCTACAGAACTCCCACCCTTCTCCAAGCCCCTCTCAATCCACTCACCCCGCTCACCCCACCTTGGCTCTGCCCTAAGCCCCACCCACCCTCACCCTCCAGGCCCCTTCCCTGGCTCCGCCCCCTCTATGCCCCACC
>PVKY010011344.1:0-12080 GCA_004027775.1 Bradypus variegatus
AATCCTAGGAAGCTTCTTGACAAGGGAGGTTGTAATACAGAGGAGAGGGGAGGGGAGGGGAGGGGCATACAAATGAAGCCAAGAGCAAACAGGCAGGTGAGAGCACCTCCACTGTGCTCGATGCTTTAGGTGAGGCATGATGCATAGTGCTGTCATGTTAGAACCAGGGATCAGAGAGGTTCATTAGGTTGCCCGAAGTCATACCAGAGCAGAGCTGCAATGTGAGT
The DNA here is from genome assembly GCA_004027775.1 of Bradypus variegatus. Lineage (NCBI taxonomy): Eukaryota > Metazoa > Chordata > Mammalia > Pilosa > Bradypodidae > Bradypus > Bradypus variegatus. The sequence continues at coordinate 228 of PVKY010011344.1, forward strand.
GCAGGGCTGCCTGGCTCCTAGGTTGCCTTAAACCATGTGAAGGAATAGGATTTGACCTTCTACTTGGGCAGAAAAGGATGGAATGAGAAGTTCTGCTGGTGAGAGGGTTATTGGGGATGGAAGGCTCCAGTCTGAGCCCACAGGCTCTCTAGCCCAGCCGAGGTCAGCTCAGAAGATCAGTTTCTCTCAGTGAGAGAAGAGTCTGAGCATATGATGTCTCTTCCCTTCCTTGGCAGCTATGTGAGGAATGTAGTCAGAATCAAAGATAAAAAGGAATCTCTCAGTGGGAGGAGGGCACAGAAGGGCCTGAGCTGAGGAGTTGTGTCTGCCCAGCGTGTGCTTCACCTGCTCGGGTTCCCAGCATCAGAATTTTAGAAGCAGACACATGAAAAATGAGAAAGCTGGTTTTGGCAACGGTTTGGGCATTGGGGGAAGAAAGTGAGGGAAACTTACAGGCCATGCAAAGACTTCAAAGCAGGAGCGAACAGTTCTTTGGACCAAGCACACTTGCAGTAATGCTCTCTGCCTGGCAGCCAGCTACATTCTGGGAAGACAAAGGGAATGCCAGCCTCCAAGTGCTTTGTGTTCACCTCCTTTTGACTCACTATTTGGATCTCCTTCGTTGACAACTCTGCAAGGAGGTTTGGAAAGGATGCTTGTGTTGCAACAGTGTTTGCTAGCTGGTTGCTTAACTTTAGGTGATCTGTCTACAGAATGTTCTGGGAGGATTTGAACTCAGATAAGGAGACCGCATTTACTGCAATGCCCACTAACTCATGCATAGCATTGCAGGATGGTCTCAAAGTCACCAAAACACATAAACAGTTTAATGCAACTACTCATTTTGTAGTCTGTGTATTCCCCAGAGTAATGATGCAAAACATTGTCAGTAAGTGGTCAAAGCTACCTTTCCTAGCCCTGCCCATTCCCTCGCGCTTTCTGTTAGTTCTTTCTGAAAGGAAAGCATCTAAGTGCCACCTACTCACCCTCGCACCGTCCAGGGCAATGCTTCACAAATACAATCCTCTGCGTATGATTGCTAAAGTGGATGATAGGAAACTCTGCTTCAACACTAAGCTAAGTAAATAGAAAACTTTCTTGTTAACAATGGAAAGAAAAGAGAAAATGAGAAATGGCATCTTGACTCATGCTTCTTACTGTCCCCACCCTTGCTCCGGTTGTTTTCTCCTGCTGAGGGCAGAGAGCAACGTGGCCCTTTCTCTGGCACTGGGAAAGTCCATCCACTTGAATCTGAATGACCCAGCCTGGCAGTTTAGGACCTCATTTCACTGGAAAGTTTGGCCAGAAGAGCATTTCATTAATTACACTCAGCAAACAATGCACCCAGGGCCCTGCTTTGGTGCTTGGGAAATCATCCCACTTAGTAAACGATCTGCTTTATTTAGCCCAGTGTACACATGGCCTGAGAGAAAATGCCAGCCACGGTCGTGAGGGATCCCTCTCCTGGGACTGGGAGTGGGGTGTGGGGGGCAGGGGCAACGGGGAGGGGAAGTGGACACTGTGTCCAGCTGTTGGAAAACGGCTGACACGTAGATCTGACATTGGCCTGTGCCACAGTCATCAGGGGATCTGGAATTCCACAGGAGCCACACTAAAGGGTCCTGGGTCAGCGATCTGTCCCAGGAAAACCCAGAGTGCCCACTGCAGTCCCCCGTGGCCCACTGAACTCACTCAGCACCAGCTCGCTGAGCTCCTGGCAGGCCTTCCTCAAGTCCCTGAGTTCATCCACTCACTCCGTAAGTATTGACAAAAGCCTTCCATGTCCTCTTCTGTGTTAGGTTTTGGAGACATATGAAGAGAGGGTTCTTGTTCACAAGGAACTTGTAGTCCTATAATAAAACAATGACTGTGGGATACGTGATAGGATGGGGTGGTGGTGGTTTATGGCTTTCTTTAAGAACACACAAGATAGATATTTACTGTGGTGTTTCAAAAATGTCTGTACCCCAGAAAATCATGTTATTAAAGCTAATCCATTCCTGTGGGTGTAAACCTATTGGAAAAAGGAACTTTTGATGAGGCTACTTTGTTAAGGTCTTAATCCTCTAACTGGCATCCTTTATAAGAGAATGAAATTCAGGCAAAGAGAGAGAGAGAAAGCCATGGAAGAAAGAAGCTGAAAGCAATGAAATCTGAAAGGGAAAGGAGAGAACGGCAGACATCGCCATGTGCCTTGCCATGTGACAGAAGAATCCAGGCTCACGGGCAGCTGGTCTTCGGGAAGAAAACATCGCCTTGATGATGCCTTAGTTTGAACATTCTCACAGCCTCAAAACTGTAAACTTATAAGCTAATACATTCCCATTGTTAAGAGACAATGCATTTCAAGGTATCTGCTTTGAGCAGCTTAGCAAATGAAAACATTTACCACGTGGCACTGGGAAGTAGAGGGTTGTGTTTAATTGTTAGTGTTTATCTTTGGAAGTCTCTTGGATACTGCCCTATGCTTGCAAACAATAAGCTCTAGGTTAACTATGAATTTTAGGAAAACCATAATCATAGAGTGTCTCTCTTTTTCTCTCTCCCTCATCCCTTTTTCTTTTCTCCCTCTATTCATTTTTTCTGTCTCTCTACAACATGAAACTATGAACAGTAGTCATTTTTTCAAGCATAGTCCATGGAATCGGAACCAGGCCAGTTGGAGTAAGGCCAGGCTTGAAAGGAGAAGTCGAGGCAGGCACAGGGGAGGACCAAATCTGCTCAAGTTCTGCATGCTCAGAAATCAGGGCACAAAAGATGGTTGGCGATCAGAGTTTGCTTGGTGAGTGAGGACCGTGGAAGGCCAGAGGGACTGAAGAGATGGAGAAAAGCAGAGACAGGGCAGAGAAAAGATCACCCACAAGAAGAACACCTGGATATAAAGGTGAACACCTGGATACAAAGGCAACCTCCAGACCCAATCAGGTGGCCTCTTACATCCTCCCTGCTGGGCAGGAGCCAATCCCAGCCCAGAGTTCATCTGGCACCTGCAAGTGGGAGCTGGTGGGGTCAGATGAGTCTGTGAGGGAACAGGTAGGTGTAAGGGCAGAGGATGGGCAGGTTCTGACACCTGTTTGGATTCTGGTTTGAGCTATTAAAAAGAAAATTTCCCTGGCATGTGAATATAAATAAGGAAGTCCTGCTAACTTCTGAAAGAATTCAGTTTTGGAGTAATTTCTGAGAGAGCTCAGAACATCAAGAAACCACATCTCACTAGGGCTATGAATTGTTCACTTGCTTTTATCTTCATTTTCTTCGGCTGATTTCCTTCCACTTTTTATAAAAAGGATATGCTGTTTGTTCGGTCACATGGAATTGTAATCACTCACCCGTGGAAGGATGCCACCCCTCGAGACTCTGGCAAACGCAGGGGAAATTCCTTTCAACACTAGCTACAAGGAATTCTCATGGCCCTGGTTTCCATTTGGTCAAAACCCGAGATGAAAGGATTTGATCCAGCACTGAGTAGAACTATGACTTTTAAACCAGAGGGAGGCAGAACTAGATGAAAACCCAGGATGATCTTTTATCTGTTATATGAATGGATAGGCACATCCTACTATACAAGTAGAACGACTATTGTGAGTTGAACTTTTGGTGAAAAAATCAAAACCTCTTTAGGATAGGAGAAACAACCATCACAAGAGGGACCTGTTTTTTCTGTGTGTGTGTTTTTTTTCATGAATGTTAAATAACATTAGTGGATGCCTACCCTGTTTCTGGTTTTGCATTTTTGTCATAATTTTATAAATGCAATTAGGAATAGCAGGTTTCCAACCGAGAAATCTCCAATTGGGGACTTTTGACACCTTCTCAGTTCCTGAACCCCATAATTCCTATATGTGATATCTTTTTCTGAATCTTTAAGATGATATTTCCTCTTAACAACTGAGGGCTAACCCATTTAAACTTTCGAATGGCTATCTATAGAATTTAAAAGCTATTCACTAAGGCCGGAAAGTTTCAAGGCAAGCATGTCCCTAGAAAACACAGTTTTGCTCAGAGCACAGTGGAATGTCTCAGAGATTAGAAATCACATGGGCAGATGCTTCCCAGGTGAAGGGAGAGACGTAGTGCTGAGTGGAGCCAGCTGGGACCCGCTTGCTGGGAAGGGAGCTGCACCTGCAGGCTGCAGCCTGGGGTGGGAATGCTCTGCGGATGTGCTCTGCTCGCGGGCCTGGCGCCGGGGTCACACAGCTCTTCCAGGGCTGTGGCTGCAGCTGCTGTGCAGCGGGATTGGCAGTTGCCCTGGAGGAGACATCTGTCTCACTGTCGCCAGACAGAAGAGCAGCGAAAGCAGCTGCAGAGAGGCAAGGGCAAGCTCAGAGGGCATTCATGGATGCCCCAAGCTTGGTCCCTGAGTTTCCCCAGAGTCAGGGAATATGAATGCAGCTGTTCTAGTGGCCAGGTTTCCTTTCTACATGCAGCCTCTGTGCTTGGTCCTTTGACAGCGAGGACTTGTGCCCAGTCTTGTCATGTAGCAGCAAGGCAGGAATGGGGGACACTGCGCTGTGACACTGTGCCATTCATCTCAATCAACTCTTTGGGGCTTTCCTATGTCTTGGCAGCAATGCAAATAATCTCTAAGACCGTGACGCCATCTTTTTCTAAGAGATGACAATTTGCTACTATCAATAACATGGATTTCCCACTCGAATGGGTCAATGTGTTTTCTTTTTAGCCATCAAATCTCCTACACTCCAATGACTAATGGGAACTACAATGGCAATTTGTTACTGTGTTGGCATTGTTTGCTATCAGAAATGACACTGGAACAAAATGGTAATCAGTTAGGTTTGCATTCAAAATTTATTTATTCTCTGCCAAGGAAGTGCACCCGTTCACATATCAATAGGAACTGATAACAACAATGTGTGTGGTCTTTATAAATCACCCATGCAGTAATTTTCGGTTTACAAAAAAACATTCCCATCCATCAGCTCATTTTGGCATCACAGGAACGTTTATGATATTATTCCAGTTGAAAAGAATGAGGCTTAAAGGAGAAATGCCTTGTCTAAGGCCACGTAGGGAGTCACTAGGGGCTAAGATACAGGTCTACTCTGTCTTAAGCTGGTTCTTTTTTCAATAAACCATACTTGAGAAGAAAGTATCTCATAGGAAGAGATACAAGATGTGGTAGAGTGTATTACGTAGGCCAATTTAGACAGGTCCTTAATCTGCATTCCCATGGGTGTGAAACCATTTGTAAATATGACCTTTGGAAAGATGCTATTTTTAGTTAAGATGTGGCCAATTGGAAGCAGGATGGGTCTTAATCTATATTAGAGCAATTTTATAGAGAGAACCTGAAGTCACAGAAGCCAGAGAGGAAGGGATATATGACAGGAAGCAGAGGTGCAGGCTAATGAGCTCCAAGGGACTGTGACAAGCTGGCACCAGAATGCTTTAGAACTGGGAGCAAAAGTAAGCCTGCCTTGATTTTGGGCTTCTAGACTTTCAAACCTTGAGCCAATAAATTCTTTTTTTTTTTTAAGCTAATGCATTGTGTAGTATTTGTTATAGCAGCCCTGGCAAACTTAAACACATTATCTATTATTTCCTCCTACAGAGAAGCAGTGGACAAGCAGTGCTTTTCTCCTGCCACTAGCCCAAGCAGGCACAAATACAGATTTCTGAGACATTAAATTAGTGAATACTTGAAAATCAGGTGGACATAACTATTTAGTTGAACTATGTGAATCTACCATTTTTTTAAAATTAAAAGAAATAGTCAAATATCAGTTCTGTATTTTTCAAACTAATGGATCTCCCAAACTTGATATAGTTTACATGTCCCATGTAGCAACAGATTGGTCGTTTTATGGTTAAGTTGACCAGTTGCTTTGCTTTCAATTTTGCTGCTCCTAAGTCTGAATCTGCCGGTGGCCGCAGGTCATTATTTCAGAGGCTACAATAACCAAATCTAGCCAGTTGTCGAGGCAGCAGCCCAAACCGTGTAATTAGCCCCACACCAGGCAATTCAGGGTCATGGAAATATGACTCACAAATGAAGAGCCCACAAGAATTTTCAGTAGATCGAGCCTCCTCCTTTTTACCGCTCCTTTTGCCTGAAAAAGGAATTAAATCAGTATTCCTTCCTGCTCATCCGGCATAAATTCATATGTGTTCTGGTGAGTGGGAGACAGCTGACTTCCAAGGCTGCTACGGAGCAGGGATGATTAGAAAACCAGGAGGGCACCTTGGCCAAATATCAAGAATGAAGGAAGGGGCGGTGAGTCAAGTGGCTAAGGAGACACACATTAGAGCCATTCATTCTCACCCTTCAGCTGGAGCCTGGAAACTTACCGACTGGCCAGGCTTCCACCATCTGGAGTGAAATCTGAACACTGACACCAGTGGTGGGCAGGGTCCAAGGGTGGCTGGCAGCCTGGCAGAAGGGTCCTGACCATGACTGAAAGAAAGGGATCGCTTACTTTCCTGCAGTCATCAGAGAAAGGAGGATAGCAGTGTAAATATAAGTTCTATGTTCCGGTTACAAAGTGCTTTTGTGAACCACCTGATACTGGGCATGAAATGATTAAACCATAATCATCAAGCGGCTTTGTGTGTATATGTTTAAGGTGAGGCACGGATGGTTTTCAGGGTCCATGTTTCTGTCAATGAGGGTGTATTAGTTAGGGTTCTCTAGGGAAACAGAACCAACAGGAGATATCTGTAAATATAAGATTTTATAAAATTGTCTTATGCAACTGTGGGGATGCACAAGCCCAAATTCTGCAGGGCAGGCAGTGAACTGGCAACTCCAATGAGGGCATTTGATGAACTCCCCAGGAGACCCTGACTAGCAGAAGAAGTGAAAATTCTCTCTTCTCCCTTAAAAGTCTTCAACTGGTTGGATTAAATCCAGCTGATTGAATTCTCTCATTGGGGAAGGCACACCCTTCATTGATGTAATCAGCCACAGATGTAATCAATTGACTGATTATTTAATAAACCAGCCTTCTGGCTTATTAACCAGCTACAAATGTCCTTGCAGTAATGGTTAGGCCAGTACTTGCTTGACCAGACACCTGGGCACCATCACCTGGCCAAGTTGACACATGAATCTAACCATCACAGAGGGTTTCATTTTCACTTTGAACTCCAAGTGGGAAGAGCTCAGTAAAGATTTTTACAAACTCTACTGTCATGTCAGCAGACAGGATGCTTCAGCCAGGTCAAAAGAACCCTGATTTCCATGGAAAGATTGCTGACCTAGGCAGCTATGTTTAGAAAGACAGAAAGGTGCATCCATCCACAGTTGCAGTAAGAATTTTGCAGAGTGTGTTGGAGGGGATCCATGCCATCCCCAAAGTCAGTTGATAATGACTTGAAGCAGTGGTAAATCTGTTGTCTGAAGTAGGTACTGGGGGTGGGGAAAGCCCTAATTTGTTACATTTGTCAGTTCCTTAGGTGTAAAAATACTGCCACCATGGCCAGTTTCAGACTGATGGTCGTTTAACAGTTGGCTCACAACATCCTTGAATATTTGATAGTCATCTCTTGTGAGCTTGCAGGAGCTGGTTCCAGCATAGCGCTGGCCTGATAGTGTGAAAGTGGAAATTAGGACAAATGCATGAGCAAAGTGCAAAATACAAGAATCCCAGGGCAAGAAGTGAGTGACTCAGGGCAGACCTACCTCCTTCCTGATGCTATTCTCTCCCTTCCTTGGAAGATCTCCTTAGAGCACAACCTCAATCAATCACTGTGCAAGGATCCCTGTCTCTGATCTGGGTTAGGCAGCCTGACCTGAAACATTGTCACTCAGTGACCAGTGACCATGTCTGAAGCCCCCATGGTGGTTTGCAGCTCTGTGTACCCCAGAAAAACTTGTTCTTAAATCTTATCCATCCCTGTGGGTGAGGACCCATTGTAAGAAGGACCTTTTGATGAGGCTACTTCAGTTAAGGTATGTGTGGTCCAGCCCAATCAGGGTGGGTCTTTATCCTATTCCTGGAGACCTTTATAAACACAATAAATTCAGACACGAGAGAGAGAGAGAGAGAGAAAGCCACAGAAGCAGGAAGCTGAGATCAACAGAATCAGAAGAGAAGGGAGAGACTGGGACATGCCACCATGTGCCTTGCCATGTGACAGAAAAGCTAAGGAACAAGGGCCACTGGTAGCCAGTCCCAGAATGTCACAGTCTTGGGGGAAAAGCATGGCCTTGATGATGCCTTGATTTGGACATTTTCCCGGCTTCAAAATTGTGAGCTAATAAATTCCAATTACTAAACCCAACACATTTCTTGGTATCTGCTGGAGCAGCCCAGGACACTAAAACACCCCCCACCCATTTTCTCCCTGGAACTGCCCTGTACTTTCAATAGCATTTGCTGTATTTGCGAGCAAAGAGGCTGCTTGTTGCTGAGCTTCCAAGAAGGGTGCTGTCTGTCTCCCGGAGGGAAGCTGTTAAGGGGCTGTCACTTGCGTTGGTCTCGGAAACTTCCCCTTAGTGGGCCTCATGGATATTTAAAAGAGCCATCTTCCAGAAACAAAATGCAAGTTACAGTATTAGGGAGGTAGAATCTAGCTTTTAGGAAGGATGGGTTTATAGACTGAAAGAAAAAAATTCACCTGACTTCAATGGAAAAGTTCAGTGTCTAGTAATAGATTTATCTTCAAGTTATGCAAATGCCAAGGTGCTATCTGCGAGTGTGTTTTGGTGAACACACTCCTATCAGGGATTCGGCTGGGAAATGCGGCTGCAGGCAGCTCCCTCTCAATGAGGAATCTGGCACTAACCTACTGTTGAGTAACCCGGGTTGAATTCCCACTCCCCTCCCCTGCAATGTTCAAGTCCTAACCCTGGCCCGTGAGTGTGATCTGGTTTGGAAATAGGATCTTTGAAGATGTTATTAGTTACGATGAGGCCAAACTGGATTAGGGTGAGCCTTAATTCAACATGACTCGTGTTCTTAGAGGAAGGGGACAATTGGGGACTGGCAGGTGAGGGAGAAGGCCAGGTGATGACAGAGGCTGACAGTGAAGCCCAAGGGTGGCCAGCAAACTACCAGAAGCTAGGAAAAGGCAAGGAGAGGATTCTCCCCTACAAATTTTGAACTTCTGGACTCAAGATCTGCAAGGCAATGAAGGTCTGTTGTTTGAGACTAACCCAGTTAGCAGTACTTTGTTACTATAGTCCTAGCAAATGATGAGACCTGTTTTCTTCCTTTGCTTCTACCTTAGTCTCTAAAAATTTATTTATGTTTAATGGAAAGAGGTTCTTAGACCCACCTGCCCCCAAAACACCCAACTTACTTTAGCAGGGGTCTCAGGTCCCTTATGTGCAAAAATGAGTGGCAGAAAAGAACTGCTGTCTAAGGCATCCCCAGGTCCTATCACTCCTTGCTTCCAGAGTTTGGATACTGGCAATGAACAATTTTCCCTCACTTTTCTATGGTTTTCAGTCCCTTTATAAATTTGTTTATTCTATTCCATTCTATTCTATTCTATTCTATTCTATTCTATTCTATTCTATTCTATTCTATTCTATTCTATTCTATTCTATTCTATTCTATTCTATTTTTACTTTTGAGACTTCCAGTGTTCCACTGAACTTTGTTATTTAGCTATGCTACACATAAGGGGTTCCTTGGCTAAATAAACTTGGGGGTGAGGGGTACATGAGGCTAAACTAGTATTCTACTGCACATCTTCAGAATCTCTGATGTCCTAGTGTGCATTGTACATCTCTAAAAAGGAAACTTAATTATTTTTTTCAAAGGACAGCTATTAATATTTCCTAAAACTGATATTCCAATAAACACATTTGGGGAAGTGCTACCTTAGGAATGTGAATTACAATTAGGATTCACTAGCCAGGTACACAGTAAAACTCTTAGGTTGGCAGTTCTTAACTTGATATCAGACAGCTTTTGCCCTTGGATAGGAAAAAAATTGTATCTTTATTTGCACTGATGGCTAGCGGAAATTTAGCATTTCCTTCATTTGTAAATGTGGGCAACAAACCACAATAATTGCCTAGTACCTGCGACTTTGTCACCAATAGCAATCAAAAATATTTTCGTATCATCCCACAGTTGTTGCAGGTACCTTAAAATATCATTCACACTCATCACTATTTCAAAACTTTTGTTGTTACTAGAACTGCCATGACATCTTGCTATTTAATACATGAATAAAGAAACACGTAACACACAGTCATTTTAATATTTTGATAATTGTATTTCATTGTCATTGGCTTTCTTTGTAATCCTTTGTGATCTTTTATACATTTGTAAACACTATTCTGAGAAGGAGTCTATAGGCTTTAGCAGACTGCCAAAGGGGTCTAAGGCACCCAAAGTTAAGAAATTCTGCCCCAGCTTTTGGACCCCCTGGCCTAAACAATCAGACTTCCCTTAGGAATTTGTAACCAATAGGCAAACACTAGCAGAATCTATCTTTAAAAATAAAATAATAATCAACTAAATGCAGATTATAATATACTTTATTTGTAAACAAAATACCCAATTAGGGAAATTTTTTTTATCAAAAGCACATAAGTACAACAAAGTATCTTATACTGTACTCCTTAATTGCTGTCACCCTGTATTGATCAAAATAGGTCACACTACCATAGAAAGATTTGTCTAAATATATTAGTATCTGAACTATTTACTTTACCAGAAGACAGGCACCTGGGTTCAAATGTATCAAATAGTTGAATATATTTTTTCATAGAAGGGATAAATCTACATTGATCGGCTATTCAGTTTTGCTTGGAACTGAGGGTGTTGCTGAAACTTGGGAGTTTCCGTGCTAAGACTGGAAAGTCCCGGGCAAACCAGGATGAGCGGGTCACCCCCTGGGTTTATCCCAGCTTTACAAATGAGCTAGTGATGTAGAGACCCAGAGTTCTTGGTAGAAATTGTTATGATTGAAGTGCTATCTTTAGTCGGGGAAAGACAACCTGACTTTGTTTTTCAGCATTCATGTAACCAGGTCTTCTGGTTTGCTAATGCTGCCAGAATGCAAAACACCAGATACCCATTGCCTTTTATAAAAGGGGTTTTATTTGGTTACACAGTTACAGTCTTAAGGCCATAGTGTGTCCAAGGTAAGTCATCAACAATCACTGGAGGATGGCCAATGGTGTCTGGAATACCTCTGTTAGCTGGGAAGGCACATGGCTGGCATCTGCTAGCTCCCAGACTACATTTCAAAGTGGTGTTCTCCAAAATGTCTCTGTATCAGCCTCTTGGGGCAAACTCTGGTCTAGTACCTCCAAAGAGTCAGCCATTTTCAAGATGTCTCTGTAAGTTGCAGCTCTGAGTTCTTTTCTGTTTGTCAGCTCTTTTATATGGCTCCAGTGATTTAATTAAGACCCACCCTGAATGGGTGGTGTAACATCTCCATGGAAATTATCCAGTCAGAGTCATTACCCACAGTTGGGTGGGGCACATCTCCATGGAAACACTCAATCAAAGGATTCTAACCTAATCAACACTAATATGCCTGCCCCCAAAAGATTGCCTGCTATGTATACAAACCAGCACAGTAGGCATTGTGCTTAATTTTCTGAGCCTCCATTTAGTTACCGATGAAAAATGTAAATACCAGTGTGTGTCCTGCCTCCCTCCCAGGGCTATTTGTTGAGGCCTGAATGAGATAACTGATATAAAAATATTTTGTAAACTGTCAAAATGCCATATGAATAAAAAACATGGAACAAAACAATTCTTTAATTTAATGTGGCAACATCAAAATGGGCATAAACGGATGGTATTCCTTTGTATTATAAGAAGAAAATTTACTTGTCCTTTCCTTTCACTCACGGACTCTTACACCCCAAGTTCCCCATTGTTAAGTCCCCGGAAAGGCATGAGTGGTCCAGTCAAGGCTTCA
>PVKY010011345.1:0-12084 GCA_004027775.1 Bradypus variegatus
AGAGAGAGAGAGAGAGAGAGAGAGAGAGAGAGAGAGAGAAAGAGAGAGAGAGAGAGAGAACATTCCAACCAACAGTACAATAAACATTCATCTTGAGTGCACATGGACTGTTATCCAAGTTTGACAATATTTTAGATCACAAAACAAGAATCAGTGCATCCAAAATATTGAAATCATACAATGTCTCTTCTCTTAAAACAATGGAATGAAGCTACAACCCCCAAAAATGGAAGAAATAGAAAATTTACAAATATATGGAAATTAAACAGTGTATTCTTAAACAACAAATGCTTAAAAGTGAAAACCATAAGAGAAATGAAGAAATATGTTGGGATGAATGAAAATGAAAATATAACATATCAAAATTTATGGTACACAGCAAAGGCAGTGCCAAGAGAGAAATTTATCATTCTTATTGCTTATATAAAAACAGAAGAAAGATTTCAAATCAAACACCGAACTCAAAACTAGAAGAACAAGCAAAAGAAAAGAAATCCAAACCCAAAGTGAGCTGAAGGAAGGAAATAACAAAATTAGAGCAGAGATGAATGAAACAGGAAAAGAAAAACAAAACAATGGAAAGAATCAATGAAAATGAAAGTTGGTTTTTTGAAAAGATCAATAAAATTGACACACATTTAGCTGGAATGACAAGGGAAAAAAGAGAGGACATGAATGACTAAAACGAGAATTAAAAAAAGGAACATTACTGCCGGCCCTACAGAAATAAAAAGGACTGTAAGAGGATACTATGAACAACTGTAAACTAACAAATTACATACCCTAGATGAAATAGACAAATTGCTAGCTACACACAAACTACCTACATTGACTCCAGAAGAAATAGAAGATATCAACAAACCAATCACTAGGAAATAAATTGAACCAGTAACTAAAAACCTCCCAATTTAATAAAAAGCCCATGAACAGATGGCTTCACAGGATAACTTTAACAAAAGTTAAATCTCTTCAAAAAACTTGAAGAGGGGAAATACTACCCAACTCATTCTGTGAAACCAACATCACCCTCATACCAAAGCCAGATAAAGATACCATAAGAAAAGAAAATTACAGACCAATATCTCTTGTGAATTTATAAGCAAAAATTCTCAACACAATATTAGTAAACCAAGTCTAACAGCAAAGAAAGTGGGATTTATCCCAGGTATGTAAGAGTGCTTTAACATAAGAAAATCAATTAATGTAATACACCACATTAACAGAATGAAGGGGAGAAAAACACATGATCATCTCAACTGATGCAGAGAATTCATTTGACCGAATGCAGCATGTCTTCTTGATGAAAACACTTAGGACACTAGGAATAGATGAATACTTCATCAACATGGTAAGGGCCAAATGTGAAAAACCCACAGCAAACATCCTACTCAATGGTGAAAGGCTCAAAGTTTTCTATTTAAAATCAGGAATAAGAAAAGTATGCCCTCCATCACCACTGTAATTCAAAATTATACTGGAAGTTCTAGCCAGAGCAATCAGCCAGAAAAAGAAATAGAAGAAATAGAAGGCATTCAAATTGGAAAGGAAGAAGGCATTCAAATTGGAAAGTACAACTTTCCCTATTTGCATATGACATGATCCTGTATATAGAAATTCCTGAAATATCGAAAACAAAGCTACCAGAGCTAATAAATGAGGTAAAAGATCAGCATGCAAAAATCAGTAATGTTTGTATACACTAGTAATGAACAATCTGAAGAGAAAAATCAAGAACAAAAACCTATTGACAATAGCAACGAAATGAATCAAACAGCTAGGAATAAATTCAATCAAAGATGTAAGGGTTTTATACATGGAAACTAACAAAACATTGCTGAAAGAAATTAAAGAACACCTACATAAAAGCATTGACATTCTATATTCATGCACTGGAAGATTAAATATTGTTAAGATGTTTAGCAATTAACTCAAAGCAATTTACAAATTCAATGCAACCCAATCACAATTCTAACAGCCTTCTTTTCAGAAATGGAAAAGCCAATCATCAAATTTATATGGAGAGTGATATCATCAACATGGAGATGTAAATAGCTACTGAAAACTCCTCTCTAGAGATTCAATGATAAAAAGGACAATACTGAATTATTTGAAACTCTGGAAGGGGATACAGACTGGAGAAGGACCCTGCAGATTCCAAATTGAAGAAAGAGAAGAAATATCGAGTAGGAATCTTCCCTCCCAGAGAAATCAGTCCTCTTCCTCCCCCCTCACTTGGCTCAGTGTGGGAAAGGCATAGAATCAGCAGATGGGAATCCTTCCACCAGAGACACAGATTTTAAAATCTCTCACAGCAGTGAGCTGTATCTCCACTGTTTGAAGACCCCAGGGGACAGAGGAGGACATTTCAAGGCCCAGGTCAGTGAGAGACAAAGAGACTGAGAAGACATGGACAGAGACTGCATTTCCAGCCCTAGTTCTGAAAACTCTTCCCCAACCCTTGAGGGAAGCAGCAGCTGGTGGCTGTTTCCTTGCTTTGGGGACACTGAGGTCAGCTGACGGAGTAGCCCACATCTTGCCAGATTTTGGTCGGCAAAGTAAGGGCATAGGAATCTTGTAATTTCAGCCCACGTGTGTAGATGCAGCCTGTGCTTAGAGGCAAAACAGTCTCTGAGGACAACTAAGTTACTGAGCAGCACCATCTGCTGGACAGTTAAGAAAGTGCAAGGGAATCAAACACTTTTATAAAGATGCTCCAGATCCTTTATTAGGACCACAGGAGCTGGTCTACATGCCCTGCAGAGAAACCCAGCCCAATTTTGGCTGAGAAATTTAGACAAGCCAACTGTCAAAACAGGGCTCTAAAACACACCCAGATCTTGCTGACTGGCAGAAAAAGCACCACTGCAAGCCAACAGATCTATATTACCACACACAATGAACCTGCTGGGTTGGCCAGTGCCTACCTCACATCCCTGTGGTAAGCCACAGTGGGTGCCTGATTTGGGGAGAAGACTGTAGTTCAGAGCAAATCTGACAACTGGCCAGTGAGAGAAACAAAGAAATATAGAGATCAAAGAAAACCAACAAGAAAACCCAAAGGAAAACAGATAAAACAACCTCCAGAATAAACTAATCAAGAAAATCAGATGCCTTGACAACAAAAAATCACAAGCCACACTAGGAAACACAAAGAGATGAGCCAGTTAAAGGAAAAAACTAACACCTCAACCAAGATTCAAGAGTTGAAACCACTAATTAAAGATGTTCAAACAAATCTAAATCAAATCAATGAGTTGTAAGAAAATGTGACAAAAGAGACGAAAGTTATAAAGAAGACATTGGGTGGCCATAAGGAATTTGTAAGCTTGAAGCAATAAATAGCAGAGCTTATGGGAATGCAGCCACAATAGAAGAGATGGAAAACACAATGGAGATATACAACAGCAGACTTGGAGAGGCAGAAGAAAGGATTACTGAACTAGAGGACAAGACATCTGAAATCCTACATACTAAAGAACAGATAGGGAAAAGAATGGAAAAATGTAAGCACAGGCTCAGGGAACTGAATAACAACATTAAGTACATAAATGTATGTGCTATAGGTGTCCCTGAAAGAGAAGAAAAGAAAAGGGCAGAAAGGATAATAGAGGAAATAATCAGTGAAAACTTCCCAACTCTTATGAAAGATATAAAATTGCAGGTCCAAGAAGCTCAGTGTACCCCAAACAGAACTGATCCAAATAGAACTCCTCCAAGACATTTGCTAATCAGACTTTCAAATGTCAAAGACAGACAGAAAGTAGCAAGAGCAAAGGAATCCATCACATGCAAAGGAAGCTCAATAAGACTAATTGTGGATTTCTCAGTAGAAACTATGGAGGGGATAAGGCAGTGTTATGATATATTCCAGAAAATATAGAAATATGGAAAGAGAAAAACTGCCAAACAAGAATCCTATATCTGGTAAAACTGTCCTTCTAAAATGAGGGAAAGTTTGAAATATTTACAGATAAACAGACCCTGACTGAACTCATGAATGGGAGACCTCCTCTATAAGAAATCCTAAAGGGAGTGCTACAGACAGATAGGAAAAGACAGGATAGAGAGGTTTGGAGAAGAGTGTAGAAATGAAATTACCAGGAGATAGAAAGAGGGTAAAGATCATGCATCTGATGCTGGAATACAGAATGTTCAATAGGATTGATTGTATAGATTCAGAAATGTATAGCACAATACTGGGTGATGGTAGCACAATATTGTAAGTACACTGAACAAAGATAACTGTGAGTACAGTTGAAAGAGAAAGGTTAGGGGCATGTAGGACACAAGAAGGAAAAACAGAGGATAAAGACTGAGATGTTATAACTTAGTGAAACCTAAAGTGTTCAATGATTGTGATTAAATGTACAAATTTAAGAATGTTTTTACATGAGGGAGAACAAATGAACGTCAATTTTGCAAGGTGTTGAAAATGGGATGGTATTGGGGGAAATATATAGTCAATGCAAACTAGAATCTATAGTTAACAGTAATGTTTTAAGAGGCTTCCATTAATTGTAACACTGACAATAGACAAAGCTAAATGTCTATAAGAGGGAGATACAAGGGAGGTGTATGGGATTCTTGGTGTTGGAGGTATTGTCTGAAGTTTTTATTGTATTTTGTTTTACTTTTTCTTCTAGAAGAAATTTTATTTGAGCATTTTAAAGTTTAACTTTATAGCCCACTTATGAGAGTGACCATTCATTCATTATCACTGAGATCTAACAAACTTCTATTGAAGCTTATTTCTGGATATACAGGTTGGAACTAAATTCTAAAATTTTGGAGAAAAGCACGCATCCCATGGATCACATATTCCTCCCAAAGCACAACTACTCCACAACCCTACTTTTAGTGCCTCTTCAATGCTGGGAAGATTGGTTATCATGATCCCATATTGATTTCCTTCCTCTTTTCACTTGATCCCTCACCGATATATGTCCATGAAGGACTTAAATGCAATGGAAAGTCCAGGGAAGTTTTGTAGCATTTTTTTGGCTTACTAAATGTGCCAGTTTGGATGTATTATGTTCCCTAAAACACCATGCTCTTTGATGCAATCTTGTGGGGGCAGACATGTTAGTAGATTAGATGGGAATCCTTTGAGTGTTTCCATGGAGATGTGACTCAATCAACTGTGAATGAAATATTTGAATTGATAATTTCCATTGAGGTGTTACTCCGCCCATTCAGAGTGAGTGTTAATTGGATCACTGGAGTTGCATAAAGGAGTTCACAGACAGAAGGAGCAGAGCAATTGAGAATGACATTTTGAAGAGCAGCTGTAGCTAAGAGAGGACAAAACACCCCAAAACCAACATTTTGGAGAATGCCATTTTGGAATGCAACCTGGGAGCAAGCAGACACCAGCCATGTGCCTTCCCAGCTAACAGAGGTTTTCCAGATGCCACTGGCCATCCTCCTGTGAAGGTACCCAATTGTTGATGGACAATTTATAGCCTTAAGATTGTAACTGTGTAACCAAATAAACCCCCTTTATAAAGTCCAATCCATTTCTGGTATTTTGCTTAACAGCAGCATTAGCAAACCAAAACACTAACCCTTCAATCTCTTAATGTCCCCCAAAGAGTCACACTCTCTGGTCCCAGGCAAAGCCCACGGAAGTCAGTTTGATGGAAACAGCTACAGTCTCTTATTCTGTGCAATAACCAGTCAAAGCAGGGTTGCAGTTGACTTGATGCAAGGTAAAGAAATTAGAGGAGCTACCACCCACTTGGTGCCAACAGCAAGCTTGGCCTTGGGAAGGGGACCCTTGGGAAGTCAGTCTCTGCTTGGTTTAAACTTCAGAGTGACACTATTGATGCAAAAGCTCTGATCAGTGGGCCCATGTCTGCTGGGAAACACATAGCCAAGGTGAGCGTCACACTGCAAAGGATGCTTCAGTCAATCCCAGGAGGCAAAGCTCCTGACGTAAAACCAGGACAATAGCACATGACTACACCACTCCAGGATTTGACACTTGCTAGTTGAAGAAGCTACAGCACAAGAATTTGATTAAGCAATGAAAGAATACACTGTAGAGCAGTGGTGAATAGCTCTGCTTTACCTGTGAGAATGTGAGCAAGTAATTTAAGTCTTGGTTTGCTTATCTATACAGTGGGAATGTATAATCATCATAGGGCTGTTTGATGATGATTGATATAATGCAAGTAAAGCAATAATGCAGCTCCTGATGTACACAGCAAGCACTCAGTAGTGTTTTACAGCTACTGTGCTGTTATTATTGTTTATTGGAGAAAAAAACATGCTCTCTTTATTTTACAAACACGAGTCATAAAATGTGAGCACCCAAGGAAATCCAAATGAGCCTGTGTCTGGATTGAAGCCCATCTCTTACAGCAGCTTGCTGAGGGGCAGCTCCCTTATGCCCCTGAGCACTGTTCTGCCTGGCTGGGGACGCCAGAGTGGAGAGGAAGACAGAGGGGTGCTGGCTACCTGTCCCTGGTCCACGGAGCATGGAGGGCCAGCTCCTTCCTTCCGATCCTAACTCTGTGCTCACCTCCATGCCAGGCAAGAGCAAGGAAAGCCACTTGAGAGAGCAAGAAGCCTGAGAAGGCTGCAGGGTCCAGAGTTATGGAAGTGAGAGGGGTCATTATCAGCATGACAGAAGCGCAGTGTGTTGTACTGACAAGTCTCCCCAGGGAATATCACCAGCTGAGCCGAGGACAAGAGGGCTACCCGTAATACACGAGGTCGTTGTTGGGGACTGAGTCGCATTTGAGTACTAATGCCTGGTTCCGTGGAAGTGAGACATTCATAAATAGGACCTTTGAAGATGTTACTGTTAGTTAAGGTGCGGACTCATTTGAGAACAGGATCTGTGAAGCTTCTATTTGGATGAGGCCAGATTGAATCAGGGTGGGCTTCCCTCCATGTGACTGGAGGCCTTTCAAGGCAGAGGAAATGTGCACGTAGTCGGAGAAGGTCACAGGAGACCCAGGGGACAGATTGCCAAGCAGTGGCAGCACATATGCAAGGACTGCGGCAAGCCAGCACTGGAATGTCACAGGCTCCAGGAAAAAGCCTGGTGGCAAATGCTTGCTGTTAGATCTCGGGCCCCCAAAACCACGAGACAATACATTCCTGTCGCTTACGGCACCAGTGCATGGGGCTTGTCGTAGCAGCCCTGGCAGCTAGAGACCATAGCCTTGGGGAAAACAAGACAAACCGGCCAACCTGCTTGCAGACGACCTCCATCTGCAGTGGCCCCAGCGAGGTGTCCTGGCATCTGATGATCCCTGCGTGGCTCTCGTCCAAGCCCACCACTCCGTGGGCCTAGGGGAACACAGGCCTCCCAGTGCCTGAGCATAACTTCCCAGAACTGAAGAGTGGGCTGTCACAGCACACGCAGTGATACATTCCCGTCTCCTTGTTATGCAACCAGGACCTGCTGGAAGGCGGTTCCATTCCTTTTTCTCTGGTGACACAGAACTGCTCTGGAGTTAGTTTCTTTTGCCAGTCGCTCTTGGCCAGAGGCAGCTCGCACTTTGCAGGAGACCCTGAGTCCCCACGTCCGGCCCCAGCACAGAGACCGCAGCCGCTGGCCCAGCGGTGCATGGACAATGGAGGTGCAACTCGGGGGGACAGGCGGGACACTGCGCAGAGCAGGCGCACCATGATGCAGGGCCAGCCTGTATTTTATTTCATTTTTTCTTTTGTTGCTTTTTAGTTGCCATTTTTTTTTCTTTTTTCTTTTCTCATTTCTTCCTCTTTCTTTGTGGAAGAAATGGAAATGTCTTCATATAAATAGTGGTGGGGAATGCATGACTATGTGATTATATGGGGAACACTGATTGTTTACTTAGGAGTAAATATATGGTGTCTGAATAAAACTATCAAAAAAATAAACAGAGGGATACAAGTGCTGGAGAAAATGTGGAGAGAGGGATGTAACTTATCATCATTGGTGGGGAAGCAGAATGGTGCAGCCCATCTGGAGTGCAGTGTGGTGATTCCACAAGAAGCTGAGCATGGGAATGCCATATGGTCCTGCAACCCTGTTATTGGGTATATACTTGGAAGAACTGAAAAAAGAGGGACATGAATGAACATTTTGAAATTGTGACAGTATTCACAATTTGCAGTCAGTGGAGGTGGTCTGAGGGTACATCAACTGATGAACGGAATGATGAACGATGATGTATACATACAGTGGGATATTGAACTGCTACATGAAGGAATGAAGTTGTGACATATGCAGCTAGGTAAATGGACATTGAGGACAGTATGTTCAGTGAAATAAACCAGCAATGAAAAGACAAACATTATAGCGCCTCACTAATATACACTAACTGTAAGTGCAAACTCTGAGAATTGAATCTGAGAGCATAAGTCATCAGCGGAAGGCTTATTGTAAAGGTTCCTAGATTGTAAGCTCTTAGAACAGCTACATCTATTCCTGAGCTGTAATGGCTGTTTCTAAATTCTGTGATACTGAGCTCTTTGTATATAACCTTGTTGGTACCTGGAACTTTGGGTATTATATGACACCTGAGACTCAGAGCCAGAGTTCAGCAGCTATGAAGGTCAGCATTATCCCACACAGCAAATGTTAGAGAGTCTGAAAAAGAGATCAGACTCCAATTAGAGATATGAATGAAATGGACTCAGTTAGGGCTAAGGTAAATCAGACTAAAGGGTAAAGGATGATATTGACAGTATTTTAAAGGTTCAACTTCTGTGCAAGACAAAAGGAAGTGCTGCTTGTTAGGTGTAAAATCTATATTTATTTGTAGCATACTATGTAATTAAACTTGTATGGTCAGTTTATTCAAACACCATAATTACATGGAACTTTGAATAGGGAGTGAAATCTGATTGGTTTGTACAGATCAGTGTGAAGCCCCAATACATTCCAGAGTAACTGAGACAGAATAAAAATGTATTTACAAAGCCTTCTTGAGGAACTGAGGAAAAATGTGGAAATAGTAAATTTCCCCACCTGAGGAATTAATGATATTGTCACAAGCATTGGGGTCTAGCAATTTAGAAGGCTGAGTCGTCAATCTTGGAGCTTGCCCCTATGAAATACGTTACTGCAAATTTAAGCCTACTTAAAATTGTGCCTAACGATAACCCCCAGACAACCTCTTTTGTTGCTCAGATGTGGCCTCTCTCTTTAAGCCAACTCTGCAGGTAAACTCACTGTTCTCCCCACTATGTGGGACATGACTCCCAGAGGTGTAAGTCTCCCTGGAGATGTGGGACATGACTCATGGGGATGAGCTTGGCCCTGGCATTTTGGGATTTAGAAAGCCTTCTTGGACAAAAAAGGGGAAGAGAAATTAAATAAAATAAAGTTTCAGTGACTGAGTGATTTCAAATACAGTTGAGAGGTCATTCCAAACATTATTCTCATGCATTATATAGACATCCCTGTTTGTTTTTAGTGTATTGGAGTAGCTAGAAGGAAATACATGGAACTGTTGAACTGCAACCCAGTAGCCTTGATTCTTAAAGACTATTGTATAACTAGGTAGCTTACACTGTGTGACTATGTGATTGTGAAAACCTTGTGGCTCCCACTCCATTTATCCAGTGTATGGGCAGATGAGTAGAAAAATGGGGGCAAAAAGTAAATGAATAATGTGGAGGGATGGGGGGTATGAGTATTCTTTTTTACTTTGACTTTTATTTTTATTCTTTTTTTGTGTGTGGTAACGAAAATGTTCAAAAATTGATTGTAGTGATGGATGCACAGCTATATAATGGTACTGTGAACAACTGATTGTACACTGTGGATATTGTATGGTTTGTGAATATATCTCAGTAAAAGTGAATAAAAAAACCAACTGGGACAGAATAGAGAAAGCAAAATAATTCTGGAAGCACTATGAAACTTGTTATTCAAGGTTCTTCCTTAAATAAAATAAACTTTATACTACAAAAAAAAAATTTATGGAAGTGTAAGTGGTCCCAAATAGCCAAAAACATCTTGAAAAAGAAAAAGTTGGAGGACTTATGCTTTCTGAATTTAAAACTTATTACAAAACTTCAGGAATCCAAGCAGAGTGGTACTAGCCCAAGTCATATATACAGACCAATGGAAAAAAAATAAGAATTCAGAAATAAATCTTGACATCTATGTTCAATTGATTTTTTTCATATAGTTGTGCCTTCATTGTCACAACCAATTTTCAAACACTTTCATTACTCTAAAATAAAGAAAATATATATATAAATTAAAATGAACACTCAAACCATCCCATATGTCATATCACCCTCTATTATTTATATAGTTCTATCATTATTTATTACTCATCTGCTCATACACTATCACATGGTCATACAATAAAAGATACACAATTATACACTAATCATCAAGAATCAAGTCTTCTGGATTACAGTTCAACAGATTCAAGTATTTCCTTCTAGCTATCATAATACACTAGAAACTAAAATGGAGTACCTATATAATGCATAAGAATAACCTCCAGATTGACCTCGACTCTATTTGAGACCTCACAGCCACTGAAATTTTATTTTGTTTCATTTCTTTTCCCCCTTTTGGTCAGGAAGTCTTTCTCATTCCAATGATGCCAGGACCAGTCTCATCCCTGGGAGCCCTGTCCCTCATTGCCAGGGAGACTTACACCCCTGGGAGTCATGTTCCCCATATGGCTGATGGTAGTGAGTTTACTTGCAGAGTTGGCTGAGAGAAAGACAGCCAACTGATTTTTGACAAGGTTCCCAAGTCTGCTCAATGGGGACAGAATAGTCTTTTCCACTAATGGTGGTGTGGAACTGATATCCACATGCAAAAGAAGGGAGGTGGACCCCTACCTCACATCATATTCAAAACATTAATTCATCATGGATCATAGACCTATATATAAGAACCAAAACTATAAAACTCCTAGAAGAAAGTTTATGGAAGCATCTTCAGGATCCTGTGTTAGGCAATGGTTTCTTGGACTTTACACAAAAGCAAATGCAACCAAAGGAAAAATATATAAATGGGATTTCATCAAATTTAAAAACTTTTCTGAATCAAAAGATTTTTTTATGAAAGTAAAATACAAAATGGGAGAAAATATCTGGAAGCATATATATCATAGGGTTTAATATCACGAATATATAAAGAAACCTGTGACTGAACAACAAAAAGACAAACAAAACAATTTAAAAATGGGCTAAAGACTGAAATAGACATCTCTCAAAAATAGAAGTACAAGTGGCCAAAAAGTACATGAAAAGTTGCTCAACATCATTAGCCATTAGGGAAAATACAAGTCAAAACCACAATGAACCAACATTTAACACCCATTAGAATGGCTTCTATTACAGAAAAGGAAAATAACAAGTGCTAGAAAGGATGTGAAGAAATAGGAACACTCATTCTTTGTCGGTGGGAATGTAAAATGGTGCAGTTGCTGTGGAAAATAGTTTGGCATTTCCTCAAAAAGTTAAGTATAGAGTTACATATGACCTGACCTGGAAACTCCACTTCTTGGTATATACCAAAAAGAATTGAAAGTAGTGACTGGAACAGATTTTTACACACTGATATTAGTAGCAGCATTATTCACAATTCTCAAAAGATGGAAGCTACCCACATGTCCATCAACAGAAGAATGGACAAACAAAATGTGGTATATACATACAATGGAATATTATTTGGCCACAAAAAGGAATGATGTTCTGATACATGTGACAGCATGAATGAACTTTTAAGACATCACGTTGAATGAAATAAGCGAGACACAAAAGATCAAATGTTTTATTATTTCATTGATATAAAATAATTAGAAAAAGCAAATTCATAAAGTCAGAAACTAAAATACAGTTTTCTAGGGGTTGGGGCAGTAGTAGGAAATGGGAAATTAATGTTTAATTTGTCAAGAGTTCCTGTTTTGGGTGATGGAAAGTTTTGGCAATTGGTGGTGGTGGTGTTAGCACAACATTGTGATTCTAAAAAACAGTGAATTATTTTTTAGAATTGGTTAGAAGGCTAATTTTTAAAAGAACATATGTTACTAGAATAAAAATTAAAAAAAAAACAGCACATTGAACTGTACAACCCAAACTGTGAGCCCTAACTTAAACTGTGGACTATAGTTA
>PVKY010011346.1:0-12083 GCA_004027775.1 Bradypus variegatus
GACCTGTGTGATCAAGGCCACTGACAGTGTCAAGGGGGCTTGGGAAAGTTGTGGATAAAAAGCTGAGGCTTACATACTGAGTAGGCAGGCTAGAAGTCACAGTAGCATGTATAATTTGCTTCTGGTGGGCCTGATAGGCCTGCGCTTTTGCAGTTTCTATGCTTGTTCACTATATATTTGTCATGGAAAATGAAAAGCCACAATATATATTTACTGTCCAAACTATTATTGGAACTGAGGTTTCAGATTACGAATATTAGTAGTATTTTCTTAAGCTTTATCCACAACTCTCAGAGGTCTGACCTCTCTGGGGGATATTGTGTTAGAAATAAGAAAGGAAAATTTAGTGTCATGGTGAATTCCTAAGTGATGACTGGTTTATTAATTTCTAGGTGGCCACTAGACTTTGGCCAACAATGCCAGTTTATTTATTTAAAAAGTTTACTAATATAATTGTAATGATACAGGGTTAAGTTGAATCCTTTTTTTTTTTTCTCCTCTCTGAAAACACATGTAATCTACTCTAAAAGGGGATAACTGCTTCATGTACCTGTGGAAAGCTTTTTAAGCCCTTAGATGAACTATAGTCCTTTTTCCCATGCCTATCAGCAGTGGATTTAACCATTTATCTCGTTCTCTATGTATGTTTTTTGAGCAGCCTTTATGTTTCAGACATGCATGTGGGGAAGGGAGGAAGAACACTCTGGAATTGAGCTGTGCATGTATTTGCAGACCCAACATCTTTAATCCATGATTTCTTTTTGTGACATATACCTGATTATGCTTATTAATATTTATTGAGGCACGCCAGGCTCTGTGCTCAGTATTTTCATCCTCAGAATGTCCCTTTTCAGGTATATACTTGTGTTATTTTCCTTTTACAAATGAGGAAATAGGCACAGAGAGGTTAAGTCACTTCTCAAATGCTCCCAGCTAACAAGCAGTATGGATCAGAACCTGGGCAGTCTGCTCCATGTGCTTTTGTAGGAAAAGAAACTCTTAAAAATTGTTTCAAATCAGAGTTTTAAAGTTAATTTTAGTTTAGTGTTATTTTGGGTAGAGAGAAGGTATGGAGTAGAATTTCACTAAATGCTTTGGAATCTATTGTTTATAATATGTTGAAAATACTCTGCAAGTTTACAGCCAAACTGGGGGACTGCTATCAATGCCAAGCTTATGCACAGCTGCTCTTGCCATTTCTGAATTCTATTAGGTAATATAGGTTAACACTCCGAAACTTTTTTTTCCTAGCAGTAAAGTTTGGTAAATTTGCTGGCAAGGATGATGTCTCTGGTTTTAAAGCAGCATTGCTCTCAGGCCCTCCAGGTGTTGGCAAAACAACCACAGCCTCTCTGGTTTGTCAGGTGGGTATTCTGTTGGAGTGCAGTTGGGAAGATAATCTACAAATGGGCATGTGTAGGAGATACGTATGAGTGGGAATGCATATGTCGTATAATATTGTATTTTAACCTGCTGTGTATATATGTTTCTAAAAGCAAACCTTCAGAATTTGCTTTGGCCCTGGTGATATTTGTCATTTTCATCCTTTTTAAAAAATATTGGTAATAATGATAATATGTAACCTTTGTATGCCAGGCAATGTGCTGATAAATTAGCGCTTGGGTGCACAATCTTATATGTTGTATAAACCCTTATAAAATAGGTATGTATATCTTATAAATCCTTATAATAATTCTGTGAGATAGATCCTGTTGTTGTATTCATTTAACCATGAAACAGGCTTGGAGAAGAGGATGGTGGTACAGATTGAACCCAGGAAGTGTGACCCAGGGTTCTTGTTCCTCACTACTAAGTTATACTGCCTGTGTTCTTGTTGTCACTGTCACTACTATCTCTCTAGGTGCTAGAGCAAATCAGAGTTAAAGTGTTGATATCAAATGGTAAAAGAAGGGATTATGAACTCATTTAAAATTTTTTGCTGGATTCTCCAACCCCTTGGCCCATAAGCATGATCTATTTTCCACTGTGTTTATGAACATTTTAAAAATAAAAAGCAAAAAAAAAAGAATTTTTTTTTCTCTAGTCCTGCACAACCCCTATCTGAATCACTTTTTCTCCCTTAATTATTATCATTACTTGTTTTTGGGAATTGAATTAAAACATTATATATAAGGTGATCAATTTAGGAGAAGAATCAGAATAACTTGACAGTATGTTGGGATACTTTGACAAAGAACTATTATAATTTATCTTGAAGAGGCAAGAATTACTTTTTGGTGTCTTGTAAAAAAGATTAATTCTATATCTGAAATTGAAATCTTGAGGTGATTGCATTCAATTCTTTCTAGGACTTTTAGAAGCAAACTTGGTAAAACTCCTTGCTCAGATATATTCTTCCAGATTAGTGATTTACCAACTGAGGTTTTCAGACTAAACTTTTTGTGTTTATATATATGTTTGTTATGTATATACATGATATTTTTAAAATCTCTTGTAAGGCATGTAATAGTCTACCTCATGTTGTCTATTAGTAGTATACTTTCTCTTAATTCTTTATTCCATGGATCTTTATGTGATTTTTCTACCTTCTTTCTTCCCTAAATGCTCTGCCTTTTTGGGATAATTAATAATTTGTATTATGGTAACATTTTCCCATATTGTGTTTAGGAATTGGGATACAGCTATGTGGAACTGAATGCAAGTGACACTCGGAGTAAGAATAGTTTGAAGGAGATTGTTGCTGAATCGCTGAATAATACCAGCATCAAAGGCTTTTGTTCAAGTATGTGGTTTTTTGAACTGTTTTCTTTGGCTCTGCAAGAAAAAAAGTTCATTTCAGTGTTTAGTAACAGATATTGAACACTGTTATGTGCCAGGCGCCCTCCTCATAAATCCTGGAGCTAAAGAGAATAAGAAAAGCCTGTGGCATAAGTCTTACTGGGCAGTAGTTCTTATCTTTTTTTTTAGGTCTTAGAGGTTTCTGGGAATTGATAAAAATGCATGTGTGCATATTTGGAGTTTTGGAGAAAGTTACTGATAAGAAGTGACATTTAATTGAAGGGCCCTGAAGAATGAGAAAGAGAACAGTTTTGGGGTGGAAGAGGTCATTTCAGGCAGAGGTGGTAGAAGGGAAGAATGAAAGCACACACTCTTTCAGGTCGTAGCTGGTGGTCTTGTGTTGCCAGGGCTTATGGGGAAAGTAGATGCCCAATGTAAGGATGCAGCAGTGCATATTTCGAGCCTGTGGTGTAACCCTAGTCCCCTGAATTCTTGGTATTTTTGATGGTAGAGAATCATTGTTAAAAGAGGCTGTTTGGGAAATAGGATTTTTATACATGGCTGGTGAAAGTGTAAATTACACAATTCTGTGGAGAGTAATCACTTTCACATACCCCACTTAAAGAAATTTCACTTCCTGGAATTTAGCTATTGTTATACTTGTATATATGCAAAATGACAAATGTATAAGGATATTTACTTAGTAAGATTTATTCTGGCAAAGATAGGATGCATCCTATTTCATCAATAGGCGATGATTAATTATGATACATGTGTAAAATTGAACAATAACCTTTAAAATGAGGTGATCTTTACCAATAAGGAGAAATCACCAAAATATGTTAATATTAATGACAAAGCCAAGGTATACATTTTTATGACTACACGTTTTGAATAGGTATCGAATATCTCTTGATGGATATACAAAAGGAACTATTAACAGTGTTTGCCTCTGGGAAGGAAAACTACTGGGTGCCTAGGGGCAGGACTGAGAGAATTTCTTTTCACTGTATACTGTTTCGTACATTTTGAATTCTGTACCATGGACCTGTATTAACTGTTTAAAAATGTTATATATATATATATATTTATGTATGTGTGTGTGTGTGTTTAACCAGTAGTTTTTGAACAGTTGTTATTTTTTTCTGTTCCATTCCACTGCTTCTCAACACGGTTCAGGTGGAGCAGCTCACTCAGTGAGCATGAAACATGCTCTCATCATGGATGAAGTGGATGGCATGGCAGGCAGTGAAGACAGGGGAGGAATTCAGGTAATGGAAGCAGCAGGTATTCATAGCTTTCCTGTTGGTTTTTAGATTAAAAAAAATTTTTAAAAATAGTTATTGTGCTCTGCTATTTATGGCAGTAAAGACATGTTTTTGAGGAAGTGTTATTAAACTTAAAATGTGGTGTGGTATTTTGTTGTTTTTGAAATAATTTTTCCATTGCAAATTTGACTTCCAGGAGTTAATTGGCCTGATAAAACATACAAAAATTCCCATTATTTGTATGTGCAATGACAGAAATCATCCCAAGATTCGCTCTTTGGTTCATTATTGTTTTGATCTTCGTTTTCAAAGACCTCGAGTTGAACAGATAAAGGTATGATGATTAGATTTCCCTCCCACCCCCTTTAGCAGACTATCTTTTTTTTTTAAGAGTTAGTTTTTAAAGATACCTGATAGATATTTTTAAAGTATCTGATTATATGAAATCATTAAAGATTCCCTCCTTGTTGATTTCAGGGTGCTATGATGTCTATTGCATTTAAGGAGGGTTTAAAAATTCCCCCTCCAGCTATGAATGAAATAATTTTAGGAGCTAACCAAGATATCAGACAGGTAAATTAAATATGTTATATATGATTTGTTTGATGGTTGTTTTGAATTGAGTGGGAGGAAATTTTACCATCTTGACATTGTCTTATTTGTGATTATTTTAGGTTTTACATAATCTGAGTATGTGGTGCGCACGAAGTAAGGCATTAACCTATGACCAGGCCAAGGCTGACTCCAGTAGGGCCAAAAAGGATATCAAACTGGTAAAATAAATATTTGTTTTTTAGTTACTTTTTCAAACCAAAACACTTCTTGTTCTATAGGTATTAATATAACAGAAATAGTTCTTATAGCACCCCTACCCACCTATAGAACCAATGGATATTTATAACAAGAGCTATAGACAGTTGCTAAAAGTGTTTGCAATATAAATTTATTTTTCCTCAAGTACTGTTGGTGTATATTGTAAATTATGAGACAGGGATAAGTTTTAAATTACACACTTGTTTCAATTAGTTATGAAAAAGCTTTTCCATAGTCCTTTATTTATACTTTTCATCTTTTGAATATTTTGGAACTACAGGCATACCTCGGAGATATTGCAGGTTTGGTTCCAGACCACTGCGATAAGCCAATACCGCAGTACAGAGGGTTACATGAATTTTTTGGTTTCCCAGTGCATATAAAAGTTATGTCTACACCATACTGTAGTCTATTAAGTATGCAATAGCATTATGTCTAAAAAAAAAACCCAGTGTACATATCTTAATTAAAATGTGACACAGAAACAAAATAAGCATATGCTGTTGAAAAATGGTCCCATAGACTTGCAGGGGTTGCCGCAAACCTTCAGTTTGTAAAAGAACGCAATGTCTGCGAAAAGCAATGAAGTGAAGTGCAATAAAACGAGGTATGTCTGTATTCAGAATGGTCTTTTTCAAATGGTTTAGTTTAATAACCTCTAGATAATTAGAGGTCTGTATCAGTTACTTCCTTGTTTCATTTCATGTAGTCATTAGTCAGAATTTATTATTACAGTGAGTTACTGCTTAACATTAAGTAGTGTTTTTTGTTTAAAAAATTTTTTTTTCTTTGGTTTTTTGTTTCTGTTTTAGGGCCCATTTGATGTTGCCCGGAAAGTGTTTGTAGCTGGGGAGGAGACTGCTCATATGTCCCTTGTGGACAAATCAGATCTTTTTTTCCATGATTATTCCATAGCACCTCTCTTTGTCCAGGAGAACTACATACACGTGAAGCCTGTAGCCGCAGGGTGAGTGCCCGGAGATAGTGGGGTAGAGTTCGCACCCGCCCCAGCCCTGCAGGGCCAGACACCCGGGCGGGAGCGGTGGGGGAGGGGGGGACAGCCGTGTACCCCAGACTGGTTCTTCCCTGCAGCGGTGACTTGAAGAAGCACTTGATGCTTTTAAGCAGAGCGGCGGACAGCATATGCGATGGTGACCTAGTGGACGCTCAGGTTCGGAGTAAGCAAAGCTGGAGTCTCCTCCCCACACAGGTAAGCCTAGTGCTTGTCTCGAAGTGCACACTCGGCTGCAGTTAAATAGAACACAGTAGCTTTAAGATACTTAAAATTGTGTGGAATATCAGATAAGCATTATGGCTCTTGTGACAAAAATACAGTTTGTTATAGATTAAAACACTCTGTGGTCACTGTTTCTTAATTTAGCCTTATTTTTAATGTTTCAGAATATTTTTGTATAAATGGACATGGAAATAGGAAGTTTAGATTTTGATCATAATTCAGATGTTACTCAGAAGTTTCATTTGCTGTGTTTTACCTTAAGAATCCTTTTTTTTTTTGTCATTCTTGGCTCCCCCAGTCACTTTGTAGCTCCTCCTTGAAGAGATGCAGCCAGGGCCGGGTGACAGCCATTTCTCTGATACATGAGTTCTGATTTTCTTCTTCCTTGCTATAGAGTCAGCTTTAGATTGGGTACTGTATTTATGGGTTATCTTTTACTTACCTCAAAGCTATGTTTGGCAGACATTCATAATCAAGATTTTGCACAAGGATATAGGATTTTTGGCCTGAATAGTGAGTAAGGGATTTGTGGCAGGCCTGCCCTTCCTTTAACTCTATCTACATTGTTTGAAAACAAACAAAAAACACAGATTCATTCTGGATATGCAGAATCCTTTTCCTTTGGTTTGAAAAGTGTTTGCTCTTCTTTACCTAATAATTGTACCTTTGAGACTTTATCTTAAAGGTGTAATGTCACACATGAGGTACGGTTAATGTGAAAAATATTCCCTAAAGCATTTGTTCTGATAGCAAAAAATTGGAGAAAGTCTCCATGCTCAGCAGTAGGATTAATTATGGTAAATCCTTTTGGTGGAACATTATGTAGTTTTAAAAATTATTTGTAAAGATTAATATGAAAAACATGCTTAAAATAGAATATTAGAATGAAGCAGGTTAAAAAGGTATATGTATAGTATAAGTCTAATCTTTAAAAAAGTG
Organism: Bradypus variegatus; assembly: GCA_004027775.1. Lineage (NCBI taxonomy): Eukaryota > Metazoa > Chordata > Mammalia > Pilosa > Bradypodidae > Bradypus > Bradypus variegatus. The sequence goes on from PVKY010011346.1 coordinate 6,997, forward strand.
AAAACCCTGGACGAGTGAAAACCCTTGGCAAGAGGATCTCTGTGAGGGCCATGGCAGGTTTTGGTCTGCAGCGTTTACCACAGTCAGTTGTCTTTGGAAGAAGTGTCCTACACACCTCATCAGGACAGAGGGAAAGGGCCTGACTGCCCTTCCACTGCCAAGGAAGCAATGTTGCCTTGAACCTTACGTGCTGGACTGAACTTGCATTTTTTCCAGGCCATTTATGCCAGTGTTCTTCCTGGAGAGTTAATGAGGGGGTACATGACTCAGTTTCCCACTTTCCCAAACTGGCTGGGGAAGCGTTCGTCTGCAGGCAAACATGATCGGACTGTTCATGACCTCGCATTGCATATGAGTCTCAGGTAAGCGGTGTTCCATTTCTGTCACGTGATTGACTAGTGTGTTTGGCCTCTGATAAGTATAGCTATGAATCAAAAGATCTGTATTTAGTTTTTATTTTATTAATAACAGATATATGATCCCATGTATTTTCTGGGCCTGCATTTTATTATCTGTAGTCAGGATTACACTTGCTTTACCTTAGGGTGCTTTTGGAGAATAAAATCAGATGGTAGATGTTTCGTAACTTTAAAATAAATTTTAAAATTATGTCTATATATGAAGTGATGTTTTTATTTATTATCATTGTTTGTATGCTTGTTACTAGTAGGGATAACTTCTTAGCTTCTGAATAATTTCACAAGAAACAATGAACTAGCTAAATAAATGAACTAGTTTTTAATCTATCCTAGCAGTAAACTGACCTAATCATTTGGGATATATTTCCGCATATAACAAGAGGACATGCAGACAATTGAAAACTGATGTGCTTGGAGAAGTTTAAGGAAGTTTTAAATATTTTTATTTAATACAATTTTGTTAAAGTTTAAAAACTTAGAAAATGTACATGCACATCGATATTAAGTGCACTTTCAGGATTCATTTTCAGCCATGAAGAACTGCTTGAGCCATCTTCTTATTTTCTCTTCTGATCCCTGGAGGAAATATCAGTTTAGTCCCCAGGTCCACCCTTAATGTTTGGTGGAAGCTGCATTGAGATGGCTCCTTTCTTTTCTTCCTGTAAAATCATACTTCCCACTGTGTTCCCTCTTCCTAGCCCTTATAAGAACTCTTGTGATTACATTGGGCCCAGGCCCACCCAGGTAATCCAAGATAGTCTTTCCAGCTCAAGATTCTTAATCACACCTGCAGTGTCCCTTTTGCCATGTAAGGTAACAGTCACAGGTTTTGGGCATTAGGATATGGGCATCTTTTTCCACCACTGCCTACGCTTCTCATTCTAGCATTCTTTTTTTTTTTTTTTCCAAATTAGTCTATAGGAGCTAGCTCAGAGCTTCTAATATCCCCCTCTTGCCACATCATCCCACCATTTGTTCCTCCTTTCCTGCCCTTGCCCACCTTTTAAATCTCTTAGCTCCTTTTCAGGCTGTTTTAATGTACTGGTTCTGTTCCTTACTGCTCTTTTCATTTGTCAAGCTGAGGGCCAGTCTCTCAGCTCTTTTCCTACTCCCTGCCCTCTGTTTTTTGACGGTCATCATCACTCTGCCCAAGGGGCATCCCTCTTTACTATTCCCGGTATACTCCAGGTAGATTTTGAGCACTTAACTTCCTGTCTTATGTGTTTTTTTTTTGTATATCTGTCCTCTTCCCCCATTAGACTGAACATTTCTAGGGGTAGAAATGAGGCTTACTCATCTAGAAAATAAAATTGCTCAAAAAATGTTTCTTGAGTGAATCTCTTCAAGACATTATCAAGGACATTTGGTTATTGAGTTTCACAATTTTTAAAGTAAATTAAGACCTTCTTACTTACCTTTTGATCGAGTCACTGAACTTCTAGAGGCCTCAGTTTCTTTTCATCTTTAAAAAAATGGAAGTCTGGTTTTATTATAGGTTTTTAACCTTGGGGGTGGGGGTAGATGCCTTTGAGAATCTGAAAACTTTGCTCTTTATTCCCAGAAAAATACATATAGGCATAAATTGTACAGTTTCAGGGGGATTCCTGAGGTTAAGAATCCTTGATTTACGTATATTAGATATCTTTAGATTTTTCTAGTGTCAACTAGAAAGTAATAAATTGAGAACAATTTGGGAGATTGTTTCATATGATTTTTGGGGGCATTGTGGCTTAGGGGTTCACATATTCCTCTAAATAACTAACATGCTTGACTTTGGAAGACCGGATCTAGAGGAAATGGTTGAAGATAAAATAGTTTTTTTTTGCCCAGCTAATGAAGCAGTTGTGGGGGCAGGGTTTATAGACTTTCTGCTCAGGAGAAGAACTAACTGGCTTCTGTGATTCAGGCATTCACCTACCTGTAGGTAGGAGGGACCAAGTAGGTAGTTTTTAAAGGGACTTTTCATTTCTTTTTTGATGCTAATATGGGTTCTGATACCAACAGCTTTTGAGTCTGTTGTTTCAAGTATGCATATTTATAATTCCTGGTTGAAGGTAGAGGTGGCCAAGTTGGAAAGATTTAGGTGATGGCATTTGAAATACTGTTTTGTTCAGATATTTTTTTTGTCTTCTTTAAGAAAGAAGTGACAGCATTTAAGAGAGAAAGAAAAATAGTAATTTCATGATAACTTTCTAGTTCTCAACAGATCAGAGATTGTTAGCCTTTCCCTGGCCAGCGTGAATGTTTTGACTCTGCAGGAACATTTTTTGTGGTTTTCTCAGATTTGCAGAAAGCAGAGTCTTCCTGGGAACAGAAGATTTCAGAGTAGCTTTATTCAGAAATATAGGGAAGGATTCATGTATCATTTTGTATGTTACAATCAGAGCCCAAAAGGTGTTATAGACTCTCATGTAGGAAGTGGTGGTGGCACTTGGGTTAAGAAGTCTCAGTGTTTTTCCTAGGTTTAATATTTTGCAAACTGGAATGAGTAATCTTATTACTATAACAAGTATTAGCACATAGAAACACACTGCTGTTGCCTGGGCCTAAAGAGTAGGGTGGAAGTTGAAGCCATAGTTGTGTTTTTCATTCATTGATCTAGGTAAATGGAAAACTTCCTCTGAGCACAATGGTGTGTATCCATTACCCTGGTTGTGTAGTACTAGGTTTTCCTTACAGGCATTTTATTGACCATTATTAAAAATACTATATTGAATTTTAACAAATGTACCACACTAAGGCAAGGCATTAATAGTAGAAGTCACTGGGCAGGGCAGTGGTGGGAGAGAGTCAAGGGAAGGAAGGGCATAACTGGGAAAGCTCTATACTTTCTGCACAATTTTTCTGCAAGTCTAAAACTGCTCTAAGAAATAAAATCTATTTAAAAAGGAAGGAAGGAAGGGAGGGAGGGGAAGGAAGGAAGGGAAAGGAAGGAAGGATGTCCCAAAATGTTAACAGTGGTAGGCTCTACATCTCTGGTGGTAGGATGAACAAAATAATGAAATAAAGAAAAAAAGAAACTTAAAAAAAAACTGTATTGAACTATATCTGGTTCGTTCAGTGTTGATATGAATAACAGTATTTAAGGTGGAGATATTTTGGCATTGACTGCAAGGTGTGTCTGTTTTGGTTTAAGAACTTACTCCAGCAAAAGAACCATAAACATGGATTATCTGTCACACATAAGAGATGCACTTGTACAGCCTTTGACCTCACAAGGGGTCGAAGGAGTAAAGGATGTTGTCGCACTCATGGACACATACTATCTGATGAAAGAAGACTTTGAGAATATCATGGAAATTAGCAGCTGGGGAGGCAAACCTAGTCCTTTTGCCAAGCTGGATCCCAAGGTAAAGTGAATAAACCTCTGGTTCTCTTTCAACTTGTAATTATAAGGACTGATGCTTACAAAAAGGTCTAATTTTATTTTTCCTTAAATACTTGCTGCTTATGACCTGTGCTTTCCAAAGATACTATTTGAGTACAATAAGACTAGACTTCTGGATTTGACTTTACAATTTGCATTTTTATCTTTGCTTTATGCTGACTGGAAAAGTTCTGGGGAGCAAATACACAAATATTCCTTAAAAGTGAGCTTGGGAAGTAAAGGTGAGGTGGTGCTAACGGATTATTAAAATAAAGATATGTTTACTGACTGAGAATTTTATAATTTTTCTTAGTCTGCCTAATAATCTGTGGATTCAGTATTTATTTCAGTTGGACAGTCTTCTCTGTAATAACATATCTTCTACTTTCTTCTTAGAATAGACATGAAAAAACTAAAGTGGTAGAGCATGAATATGCAATATCCAATGCCTCATTCTTATGCCTGTTTGATACTGTTTTAGAAGTCATTCTCTGGGGCTTGCCTTCTCTAGAATTTTGACCTAATTTTAATGGTTATTGGTAAATTTTTGCAGCATACATCCATTGTTAGAATTCGTGGACTAATTCTAGAATTACGTTTAGAAACTTATGATTTTATGTTTATAAGCTTCAAGTTAAGACTTTTCAAGTTACTTAGTATTTTGAAGTACCTATTATTACTATAGTAAAGGTAATTTGTGTAGTTTGTGGTAATTAAAGGCCAACTTTAAGTTCTACCTTACTGTGAGAACACTTTTTTGATTTATTAATTTACTAATTTTGTTTCACTTTGTAGAAATGTAGAGAATACTAAATAGTTAGAAATGATGACTTAAAGTGACTTTTTTTGTTTGCTTAAGTTCTCAAATACTGAATCTTGGCCTTCTTTGACTCTTGGGGCTCTATTGAGAATGCCATTTGGGGCTTCTCCCTAGAAAAATGCATATACTACACTTATATGAATGTGCATAAACATTTTGCAAAAAATTTCAGTTGCCTTCCAGAGTCTCTCAAAGCTTTTAGGCTTACAGAGTTTAAAAGAATTGTTTGGCACTTAGACATTCTTTTTTAAAACTCCCTCTATTCCTTACATAGGTTAAAGCAGCCTTCACAAGAGCTTACAATAAGGAAGCGCACCTTACTCCATATTCACTTCAAGCAGTAAAGACATTTAGACGCAGCATAGGCCCAGCACTGGATTCCGAATATAATGAAGAGCTAAATGAAGAGGAATCTCAATCTGATGAGAAAGACCAAGACTCTCTGGAAACTGATGCTATGATCAAGGTAGTATTTTTTTTT